>ML793789.1:0-10182 GCA_009831015.1 Picea engelmannii
TATTTATATAGGGATTATAAGAGTTGTGTCATGCGACCATATTATGGGTAAAACTAAAAAGGGTATTACAAATGTCACAAAAAAATGGCTACCTTGGATATCTATTTAAAATAGGGGGCTTTTAAATTGGAAATATGTAGTGGCAAGAGAGTTCATCAAAAATATTTGAAGATTTTTTTTTATATCTAGTAAAATTAAAAGTACTCTTTAATATCCTATGTATGTAAATGATATGCCATAGATTGCTAAGTTTACCCTGTACAACCACATAATCACATTCATTTTTTTTTTCAATTTTCTCCAAATTTTCAAATAGTCAACCACTTGTTCTCTAAAGGTTTCATTTTCTCACTACCATCAGAATATCGATCTTTAATTTATGTCTTCCACTACACCTCATTACCATCCATTAGTGGAGTTCCCCCTCCGAGGATTCTAATTTATTGAAACTTACACTCCATTTTTTTTTAATCTCATAAACCTCATTGGACCATGACACTCAAAATGCATGTGGAATGATATGTTATATAAGTCCATATTAAAAATAAGGAAATGCATTAAAAACATTTGAATATGTGTGTCATACCTTGGAAATTTCCACTAAGGGATACACAAATGCATGACACATTTGCATTAATGTATGCATAATCACTACTTAGTCTCACAAATGTCCAATTTGTTTTTGAAATATGGGAAATACATAACTCGTTAGAGTGATCTGGCCTAGGCCCGAGATCAAACCGACTGGCTACTACTATAACCCAAGAGTATATTCAACAACTCACAAGACAATATACCAATAACTTATGACTTAACAAGAGTCGAGATATTTGAAGACATGTCGCCACCATTAAAATATATGTTTAAGATGTATTTGATGCTCATACATCATTAAATTCCCCAAAATTAGTTCCTAGATAAATAATCACTCAACAATTTGAAAAGGTAATATATTATATTTTGTGCATCTAAGACACCTTATAATCTATGGTAAAACCTATACATGTAATGGAATGAACAACCAAACAAATTTTCATCTCATGGGTCAAACCAAAAAACCCACCCAATTTTCACCCAATAGCTAAGATTAGACATACCAACCAATTTTCGCATCATGGCTCTGGATCTAAGTAGATAATCTAGTAAAACATTTTTTTGTGAAGTCGATATGTAGTGTTCTCCTCCATCATGAACTAAACATAGATATTCCATTTATTATAATTTTTTATGAATACATCTCCTTCTTCCCCAAAATTTAGATTTATGAACATATCCCCTTCTTTCCCAGAATTTATATTTATGAATGGATCCCCTTCCCCAAAATTTAGATTTATCATATTCTATATAAAAGATTATCTCCAATCCTAATACAAGATTCTTAAAAGAGTATATACATATTTTCAATTAAAAAGGTATATACATATTTTAATTTTAATATTTTCACAAGAGCATCATGATTTAACTATAAATTCTTTTTTATTCTTGTGTTTTAAAGTTTGTACCTCTTAGGATTTGTTTAGTTTCAACCTCTTGTTATGAGGTTTTTGAAAATTGATGTTAGAACCATATATTTTCTAAAACTTTGATTTCATCATTCTAGTCATTATATATGGTGTGTTTTTCACCATTTTTAAAGTAGTGAAATTTAATTTTAGTTGTTTCTTTATGTTATTTCTCTATGTGAATGTTATTTTTTTTCATTATTATTTTAAATGATACTTATTATTTATTTAGTTATTTAAATAAATACCTAATTTAATATATTTCCACTTGATTTATTATTTATTTATCTTAAATGATACTTATTATTTATTTAGTTATTTAAATAAATACCTAATCTAATATATTTCCACTTGATTTATTATTTATTTTTATTTTAGATGTTTTTAATATGTTTTTTTTATCTTTCTTTATTTTAAATTGTACTTATTATTTTTTTAAATACCTAAATTAATATAATTTTCTCATTTATTTATTTTTTAATTTTATATACATTTAGTATTTGTCATATCCAAATTTTAATTCTTTAAATTATTATGATAATTATATAATTTAATTATTATTTTGTATTTATAATCATTCATATGTATTTTTAACTGTATATATATATAGAGTTTGAGTGGATTTAATGGTAAAGAATGTTTTCTCCTAAGAGTTCAAATCCAAAAGGGTGGAGGACGTCTCATAATTTGCCACCGACCAGTTCACAATAATTAAGAGTTCAAATCCAGAGGAACGGAGGACGTCTCATAATTGCCACCGACAAGTCCACAATAATAATTAAGATACAGATGGACGAAGGAGGTCTCATAATTTGCCACCGACAAAGACAAGTCCACAATAAGGCGGATTGAAGATGAACCAGGCAAGAAACGTGGTAATCCTTAGGCGGATTGAAATGAACCAGGCAAGAAAACGATCGGTTAACTCTGCTACACAGCCTGAACACGATCTACAAATAGGGCAGCAATGCGTTATTCTCACGGCGTTATTCTCTGGGCCGCTACATCTACGGGTGAAAGAAAAGAAGTGGCGTCTGATAAAGTCTACAGAAGAAAATGGATGCAATGATTCCGTTGAACATTCTCAACTGTCGAGGGTACTACAGAATAAAACAACTTGGCTTTTGCCATTTCCATGCTTGCCCCAGTAGCCTTTAATGGAGGAGCCATGCACAATTCTCAGACAATTTCAAGCACATGCTTTCGAAGCAGAGGAAATGACATTAAAGAAGCTTTGCCTTCAATATAAAAGATGTCTTTACCAAAGAGGGTGTCCAACAAACAATTCATGGAGGATTGGCTCTCTCTTTTCAACGTTATGGATTACTATGCAACAACTTTCGCTGATGAGGCATTTGAATTGAACGGAAACAGAGTGTATCTCCAGCTGGTTAGCGCCCATGAGGTTGATCCAGGTAAATCAATTAATGTATTTACGCCCTTCATATTTGCTTAGCAGTTTCCATGGCGTTTTATATAATAACGCTCTGTGTTTTTCATATCATCTTCATACAATTCAAATCAATTTATTATGGCAGACAATACGAAATAACCTTCAAGTGGAACTCTAGTCTGGGATTTCCAGGAGCAGTCCTGATAAAGAATATGCACTCGATCCCGCTCTAACCAAATCAATGCAGACAATACGACAGGGGATCACATGGCGGGAAGCCACATGTCTCGCCAACAGATTGCTACTTGGCAGGTCGACAGGGGACTACATGGCGGGATGCCGGGACGATAGCGTGACACTTGGCTGGCAGACAAAGGACCACATGGCGGGCTGCCACATGTCGGGCCAACAGCGTGACACTTGGCTGTCCGACAGGGGATGCCACATGTCAGGCCGACAGGGGACCACATGGCGGGATGTCGGGACTACAGCTTGACACTTGGCTGGCCGACAGGGGACCACATGGCGGGAAGCCGGGCCGACAGCTTGACACTTGGCTGGCCGACAGGGGACCACATGGCGTGATGTCGGGCCGACAGCTTGACACCTGGCTGGTTGAAAGGGGACAACATGGCGGGCTGCCACATGCCTGGCCGACAACTTGACACTTGGCGGGCCGACAGGGGACCATATGGCTGGCTGCCACATGTCGGGCCGACAGGGG
The DNA here is from genome assembly GCA_009831015.1 of Picea engelmannii. Taxonomy (NCBI): domain Eukaryota; kingdom Viridiplantae; phylum Streptophyta; class Pinopsida; order Pinales; family Pinaceae; genus Picea; species Picea engelmannii. Next base: position 3,620 of record ML793789.1, read on the forward strand.
ACCACATGGTGGGCTGCCACATGTCGGGGCAATTTGGCGGTCCGACAGGGGACCACATGGCGGGCTGCCACAAGTCGGGCGGACAGGGGACCACATGTCGGGCCGACAACTTGTCACTTGGCGGGCTGACAGAGGACCACATGGCAGGCTACCACATGTCGGGCGGACAGAAGACCACATGGCGCAGCCAGACAGGGCCACTTGGCGCTGCCTCACAGGGCTACTTGGCTCACGTTGACGGGTCCACTTCTCAAACTTTAAAAGGATTAATGGCATTTAGCATGTGGGATTATCTACGCTGCTCTCATCCGCTGGCAAGTTCATTCCATTGCAATTGAATGGTCATTATGACTGATATCACTGACTGAGGATAGTGCCGCTGGGAGCTCTATAGTGACTGATACTTAGCACCAACAGAACACTAAGAAACGATATAAATATTATTCAAAATTAGCAGCAGCGTTACCAAACCCCGCAGGCACTTCCGCTGCCAGAACCCGAAGCCGAGTCTCTTCCGCTATTACCGGAGGCAGAGGCACTGCAATTCACAGAAGCAGAGGAACCACCTCTTGAAACTGATACCCGACTGCCAGAACCGGAGCTCCACCATTAGCATTGCCTTGCCCTGCCTGGTTTCTTTCGTCTTATTCCCTTCCGATGGTTTATCCATCCATTCGGGTTCTGTTACTTCATAAAAGATGACTTAACTTTATTTAAAATCTCTGTACTTAATTTATTTATTTTTCACTGTTAACTTTTTAAAAATCTCTGTACTTAACCCTTTTGATAACTTTAGGATCCTGGAAAGATGGAGGGAGGTGGAACATTTGAGGAACGCTTGAATCTGCTTTTTGCCAAACAAGTCCCGTTTAAACCAAAGCCTTCTTTGTAAGAATTGGAAGTTTATGGAAGTGGAACTGTTCATTCTTCCCTAATCCTTTTCTTTTATCAAACATTGTAACAAATTTAATAGTATTTAATTTTAATTTATTAATAATATTTTTAGAATTATAAATTTAAAAAAGCTAGATTTATATATTGATTTGCAATTAATAATATTTAATTAATACATAATGATAAAACTAAATTTGTATATTGTTTTACAATTAATAATATCTAATATATAATGGTGATTATTGAATTAACATTTATTATTATTATGATGATGATGATGATTGATGTCCACTAAGGCCGAATTGGTCTATTGGAGCTTAAGAGGGTAAGTGATCATTTGCAATTCTTTAGAATTTTGTTTCTGTGCTCGAAAAGCATTAAGAAAAGCTTTCCAAGATCACCACACTTTTGTTGAGTTAAAAAGTTAGGAAGGTTGGTAGTGTGACAAATATTTTGAAAATGAGATCTAATATGGGTATAGGCTCGACAATCTAATATGGCTAGGGTGTTTCCTATTACTGTGTTATTATAGTACAAAAATGCCACATGTCATCAGTGTGCCACTTGTTCTGCCAAATTAGCGAAAGCCAGAATAGGTGGCAGATTGTGATACTTTTGGTCCAAAGTGCTATCTGTCATCTGCCCTGCCAAACATAAACCAGTGCAAGTGGATTCATGTTCTTACAGAACTGTTCTAGAAGCCTAAGGCAATCTAGCAACTGAGAAAATAAAACAAAATTGTAAAACTCAGTCGTCCCAGTATAGAGATCTGGGCAAGAATTGTACAAGGAACCCATTGGAAAGAACTAAAGATTAACCATTAGCACCTGTGGGTATGTCATCTGAAGATCCAATGAGAGGGATGTCCCTGGGTTGGAGCACGAAAGGCTTCGCGCAGGTCTGGCAACGCTGGTTGGAAGGTGCATTCGAGAATGCATCATACAACATGTCGATCTGTTGACTGATGAGGGTGTCTCGGTGGAGTTGGTTCGCCATTTGGCTCCTTAGCTAAAATATGAGCTCTAACTTCTTTGGGCTGAAGAGAGGAGGCAGAGCAGGTCAGAATTCAGGGATTGCAGAGAGTGGTGGAGGTGCCAAGACTGGGTGGCCCCCCTACGCGGTGCCCCTGCCTCCATCCCAATGCCAATACCCTCCGCCTTGATCGTCTCCGCTGCTTCCTTGCCTTTGTTGTTGGTGTCTTGGGCTGGAACACTTGAGTCCAGGTGGAGGAATTCCCCTGGGAATTCTTCCTCAATGATGCAGGTGGCACCTTCCATGGCAACTTGGGTGCTAAAACTCACTGTGTGGTGGCTCTGGAGCTGCAAGTCATCTAGAAATGTGAAGAGGATGGATTCTGAAGGAAACTAGATGGGTTCCTCTGGAATCACCTTCTCAACATACAACATTGGTAGAGTCCTTGGCCTCTCTGTGCGCTAAGTCGGGGCTATGGACAAGGCGCGTTCTAGTTGTTGCACCCGTCTCCATCGTGCAACATAACTATACCAGGCTAGGTCGCACCTTGACTTAGCCCTCTCCCTCGGCATGGTTAGGCCAGAAGGGATGAGAATTCTCTGAGTAACTGTGATGAAGAGCCACTGCTCACAGGTTCCTTTCACAGAGCAAGCAGAGTGGTAGAGTGTGAGGGAGAAGTGATGCCACCCAACGCCGAGCGGGAGAGTTAACCTTTGGGATGACATGACTCCTGTACTCACCCAAGTTCTGGAATTAAACCTCAAATCTGCCATTATCCTAACTCGCGGGAGCTGCTCCCATCCTCTGCGGCTAGTAATAGTCCCCCTTTATTCAAGATTGAAGTGAAGGGCGACGACCTACCATATTTATGGCTTGAGGCCTAGGTAGGCTACGTGGCTCCCATTTCCGCATGGCACCCCATTTGAGAAATTTGAGTAGATGTTAATCATAATCAATAAAATTTAATATATGATGATGGTAATTTGATTTAGTGATTTAAATTGTTTTATTTATTAACCGTTTTAGTTTCAAATTTGACAAAATTAGATTTATATATCAATTAGTAATTAAGAACATTTAATAATGGTGATGGCAGGAAGTTAAAATTTAATGCATAGTGGTGAAGTTGGCGAGCCTATTTTCACATCGATAACAAACTTGATCACCTTATTTAATATATTTATTTAATAGCAATTTTAATATCAAATTTCACAAAGCTAAATCTATATAACCATCCATAATTAATAACATCCATCTTAACATTAAATACATAGAAGTAAAGGCGATGAGTCTATTGTCACATTCCTTAGCAAATTTGACCACATTATTTAATAACATTTGTAATGTTAAATTTGACATAATTTAACACATAATGGTGATGGTGGCTAGTTAACATTTAATGCATAGTAGTGAAGGTGGGGAGCCTTTTGTCATATCCATGACAAATTTGACCACATTATTTAATAATTTTGATTAATAACATTTTTAATATACCTTCACATTTCGTGACTGCAAACATTCATTCTCAATATCCTTTCTCGAAAGTATGCCTATCCTAACACCTACCCCCTTGTTTATGCATGTGCTTCATATAAAAAAGAGATAGAGCCCCACTCACTCAAGCATTTATTTATCCTACCCACCCGAAATCCCACCCACAAAAAAGGAGTTTCTAAGAGGGGGCCTAAATGAATCTAGTACTCCCACCCTACTGAACTGCTAAAGACTGGATTGACTTGCCCACTTCTTCCCCCTACCGTATTTCTCCTCAGTGGAGGATATAGAGAGAGAACCCCCTACTAAACTGCTTATTGGAACTAGAATGCTTATTCATCAAAATATATATTCTATGCATGTGAGTATGCATACAATCACCTAGCTAAGTCTTTTGGGCACCCATCTAGAACAGGGATTTCAAATCTTTCCTTACTATCATGAAGTATTCACCCCTTGAGGACTAACCTTACTATAACAGAGATTTTCCCCTCCTGTTATGTCCGTATAACTTAACTTGGGAGACCTATGGGGTGAGGAGATTTTCTAGTTAGGGCTTCTACTACCTTAAAAATAGTTAATGGTGGAGCTCATCTAGTGGAGCAAATAGTAGTGACTTTTCCTTATGATTACCTGTGTTATGTCATATTGCTATATCTAGAGGAAGTGAAGTTGACATTGGTAGACTTATATACTCATATGTAAGTAATAACATTTAATTGCAATGAAATGCGCTTTACACAACCCATTATGAGGGGGATGTGCAATTCCTTCCATGCTCAACATCAACATGGAGTTGACAAGTGGCATTTTAAAAATATTATTAACAAAAAAATATTTCAATGTTGACCATTAATAAAATATTTTGAAAGTAAAAAAATTATTCAATGCTTTAATATGGCCTTGACATGTGGCATTAAAAAAAAATAATGAGAAAAAAAATTCAATATGGACCATAAATAAAATATTTCAATGTCTAAGTTAATTAAAATATTTTAATATTATATACATATACATATATGCATAAAGCATTTGAAAGTAAAAAAAATATCATTGCACCAAAATACACTTTCTAAAGTTGAAAAAGAAGTATTAATAACAAAACAAAAATTATTCTTTACACAAATGAGGGAGATGTGTAATTCCTTTCATGCTCAACACGGAGTTGACGCATGACATGCGTGCGCGTTCACACACAAACACATTAAGAACCAACATAGATCCATCTTAACTCTGAATCTATCATGCATTGAGAAGGATTAAATCCCTTGAGGTGTAAGCCTTTACTCAAGTTTTTCATTCTAAAAAAGGTTTGCACCTCAAGGGATTTGATGATTTTTTGATGCATGATAGATTTGGAGTTAATATGGATCTTGGTTTAAAAACTTGAATGGTGCATTGCTCATAATGTGGGATATGCATAATTTCTTTAGTGCTCAACATGGAGTTGACATGTAGTGCACACACACACACACACACACACACACACACACACACACACACACACACACACACACATGCGTGCACGCGTGCGCATGCATGCGAAAACATGCACATCTTATGAACCAACATAGATTCATTTTAACTCTAGATATGTTATGTGTTGAGAGGGAATAAATTCTTTGAGGTGCAAACCTTTACTAAATTTTGACACTCTAAAAAAGTTTGCACCTTAAGGGATTTGATGCCTCTCTGAACATGACAGATTTAGAGTTCAGATGTATCTACGTTGGTATATAATGGTGTTGATAATGAGCTAACGTTAAATACATAATGGTGACGATGACGAGCCTCTAACAAATTTGACCACATTATTTAATAATTTTACTTAATAACACTTTTAATATCAAATTTGACAAAATTATATTTACATAATAATTCATAATTAATAACATTTAATACATAAAGGTGAAGGTAAAAAGCTAACATTAAATTCACACTGCTAAGGTGGTGAGCATCTTATAATGTCCCATAACAAATTTGATCACTTTATTTCACTATTTTCAATTTGCTATGGAAATCACCATTAAGTTAAAGGAGACACTATTCTTTCAACATTTTTCCATTCCTACAGTAAACTACGCTACAAAAACATAATGCAAATAAACATAAAGAAAAATTGAGAACTTGACAATATACATATATACATACTCATCATAGGTATTAGATGTTGATTTTAGAGATATAGATAAACCTAAAACATACATGTTGTTTGGATAATTAGTGAAACATTTTATAGCTTACTTACACACCCTTTTCTCTCCGTATTCACATTGCTTCACATTACATCACAACTCAATATTTTTTAATGTCTTTTAAAATATCAAATTGACCATATTCATTATAAAAAAAAACACTTATGTCGTTATTTAATATTAATTCATCAATATTTAATAATAATTAATGCATAGTGGTGAAGTAGTGAATCACATGTTTCAAAACATGTTCCATTAAAAATATCCATGCTCACCAATGTTAATGGCATATGGACCGTGGATCTTATTACTTGTGTTTCATTGATGCTTGAATCCTTCTTTCCAACAATGCTTTTGTAGGGCCAATTCTGTTGTATTGATATTTGTTTTCACCACATCCTTCTCACATTGCTTCAATAGTTTTTGTAGGTTTTTGAGGTCATAGACGAGACATTATTGATTTTGGTAATCATAGTGTGTAATGGATACAAGGATGATGCAAGTTAATGTTTCTCTCTCATGATGCATTAGTTGTAATGGAAATATAGAAAAAAAATATCCTAGTGATTAGGAGAACTTATTTGAGGTACATGTACAAATTATCAAAATATAGTGTAAAAAGATGAAACATCAAAATTGAAAATTAACTTCTAGAATATATAATTTTTATTTATGGAAAATTTGCATAATTAAGAAAAAATTGTGTTCTTTTAACAATGATATTTTAATTTTTATCTAACAAATAATGCATATGTTCTCGTTAAGACATCAATTTAGTACCTAAATTATGGAATATATATATATATATATATATATATATTATGTGTGTGTATGTGAAGAAAGAAAGAAAGTCCCATGAAGCCCTGAATTTATGAGATTAAGTGTTAATACCAGATTGAGGGTCTTTACATAATCAATCATTTTTGGTCTTGGTATATACTTATGTATCAGATAATTTATTTTCCATATAGTGTTAAAACATAAACAAAAGACATGTGTATTTCATAT
>ML793789.1:10334-22513 GCA_009831015.1 Picea engelmannii
ATATATATATATATATAATTGCATAAAAAATAGAAAACAATATAGTTTTCTTTAAAATATATATATTCAAAATTTGCATACATATATGTTTAAGATTATGCATTGGAATAACAATTCTAAAGACATATAGTTGGTATTTGATCCACTTATGTGTGCATGGGTCATAAGATCATTTGATACAATCCCTCTAGATGCAACTACACATTTGAGCACGATGTTAAGTCAAACCTATGGTTCCAGGAAAATCCCTCATAAGAATTGAATTTTGTTCATTGGTGAAAAATTCCTCTATAATCACCATTGAAACATTGTGCGATAGTAGTCCTTGAAGATTGCAACATTCTACAATATCCATATTTCCCATACAACATAAGGGGAAAAGGAGGAATGCTTATTCCTCATATCTAAATACAGAAAAGTCCAAATTGAGCGCTACCATTTCCATTGGAAAGAAAATAGATCATATTATTTTATCTCAAAGTTTTATAGGTAGATTAGAAAAATTAGACATGTGGAAGGTTGTACAAGTTCACTCTTTTGAAAGGGACAATAACAACAAGTTTTAGGAAAGTAGTCATAACTAAATCTCTTGTCACATTGGATTTGGTTAAACCTATGGCATTGCATAAAAGACATATCATTCTAATAATATCAAAATTTTAGTCTCAGAGAGGATGCAATTTTAGAGATACTTCAAGAGAAAGGTTGGCCAACAAGACAATCTACAAACCATGATTTTTGAAGGTATTTTAGCTTGATATTAGAATAAATTTTGATTGAAATATCTGTTTTTGGTGATTCAAAAATTGTGATAAAGAGAGAAAATATGATTATTATTAATTTATCACATGGAAAATGATTTTTCAGAAATTTATGTTCCTACTAAACCTCCAGAGAACTCACACATGACACCTGAAATTGAAGACTTAGGGAACCAAGTATCCCTATTGAGGAACCAATTTAGCGAAATGGGTGATACTATGTTGAAAGGGGTTGATTTCACATTTTTATAAGAATTACTTAAAGGGGAAATGGATCAAAATATGGAACAATTACAAAATTCTATTGATCAAAATATGGGACAATTACAAAATTCTAGGGATCAAAAGATGAAATACTAATGAAATTCCATGGAAAACATGATCTTAGATATCCTATATGAGAGGATACATAAAGGTGATATTGGGACACAAGGAAATCATGAAAATAAGGAGAATTTTTTTTTTGAACCCTAGTCACATATGGAGAACATTTTAACAAATGTGGAGAACATAAAGATTGACTCCTATAATCATGATTATTCATAACTCAAAGGTTTGCATAATCTTGGATTCAACTTAGCACAAAGGAACTACTTCATTCACAAGATTGATATGAGGAAATTTGATGGAAAAGATCTTATAACATGGATATTCTATATGGAGATTATTTGATGTACATCAAGTGCCGAATTTTAAAAAGGTAACTCTTTCATCCTTGTATTTAGAACCTAATCAATTTGTTTGGTACCAATGGCTTTACGAATAGAAAAATGATTGCACTATCTCTTGGCCAACCCTTCCTCCAACATAGAATTCTCATGGATAATGACCATGGAGGAGGTTCAGTTGATCCTTCCTCAATGTTGGTATTCTCATATTGGTGTATACAATGGAAAGGTTAGTCAAACCTTCCTCGAGCATAGTGTTGTGACATTCACAACAACCCACTAAAATTATTTAGCTTATAGGGTTTTAGTGGCCACCCACCTACTAAAATTTTAGCAAGGTACTTATCACTACTAATCTAACTAGCTATTCATTCATAAGACTACATTTTGTACATAATATTCGAATTTGGTCCAAGGAAATAGTGACCAAGACAACGGTCTTTTAGATTATATTGATCATTGCTTCCCCTCCATATCCAATCGAAAAATTAATCCCCTTATTGGGAGTCCCATTTGTAGGAATGTGCTCAATTCCTAACCTATATGGCCCTTGTTTAAGCGTCATCAGGCCTTCATCTATGGAATCACACTATTTATATCTCCTAACCTCTTCTTCTAGTGACCACACCATCTCAACTATATCATTAGTAGTTGATATCATTGGGGAAACACACTTATCATGCATGATTTTCCGAACCACTTCTCTCGATGACAATACCCCATTCAACGCAAGGGCCATATGTCTTTTCCAATCATTATGTATTTCATGCACACATGTCAAGAAAAGACTAGAATTCAAATTCTTCGTAAAACAATTGTTGTAAGAATATATAGGTGGACCCCTCACCCTATATCTCATGTATTCTATACATGCTTTTAATTAATGAAAACTTTTCAATCCCCTCCCATTTTTGTCCTCGAGGTGGATAGCATGAAATTCATCCATATTTGTTGACGCCCCCTCTCGATAAATCTTTTGATGATGGTCGCGTACACAAAAATACAACATGGCATATGTTTTGTGCATACAATTTAGAAGGAGATTAGTCCTTCAAGCTTTCAAGAACCAATCACTGTATGAAGTGGAAGGCGCCCCCCTACAACAATTTTTACACTGTAATTCAATTAAGCACAAATATTTACTACACATTATACATGCTATGTGGCCTTATTTCTTTGGCACATCTTTTCTTAAGCATACCACCTTATCATTGGAGAATGCAGCAAAGGATTATCAACAAAGTACCCAAGATGTATCGTCGAGAAGCCACCTTGTCCGTACATGTTGTTCATCTCCTTCATATGATATATTACCTCATCCTAATTGATCCTCCATGTGGCCTTTCGACATACGAATACTCATTCAAACAAGTAAAGTAAAGTCATTGGTGAGATAGTAGTTAACATGGGATATACAAATAAACAAACAATTGAAGACCTTATCAATTGAATGGGTTACCTACCTCCCTTAATATGTTTATCAAGGGTACACAAATGTTTTAAAAGTAATCATCATCGGGAGAGTTCAACATCTCCGAATAATCCATAGCAATTCTCCTGATAGAAGATTAACGCATAAGGTTTTTATTAAGTGAATGCATTACATGACCCTCCCTTATTTTCGACACAACACTCAAAGAATAAATCAAGATTCTAGAAAAAGATTGTCGTCGGAATACTATGACTCTTCTACATGTTTCAAAACAATTTTCCCTGTCAATCCTCTCGATGACGACATGATCAGAGAAAGTTTCCACAATATACCCCATGCCTCCGACCACACACCAACAATAACAAGCATAATGATTTTTTCTAAGAATTAATGGAGTTCGTATGATTTTGACCAAGCCGATGTTGTAGCACACTAAGAATTTATTACATAGGGTTTAGGTAAAATGTAAAATATAACACTTTTGTTAAGACATAATCAAAATATCCTTTACCTCTAAAAATCCTGTGAAAGTGTAAGTGCTCATACTATGGTAGTTGGATAAATTCAAATTCCTCTGGAACCTCAAGGAGATATTATACCACACGATAAGATGTCTCACATATAGACTAGGAAAGAAAAGAACCTAGTAGTTGTTGGGCTTGCACTTATCATCATCATGTACTCTATAACAGTTGCAAACACGAATTTCTGTGATGGGAGAGAAAACTCCCCAAGATACCACAAAATTTATCGTGTTTTCAAGAAAAAATATTATTGATGGACCTTTCAATTACTTTATAATTAACTTAGTAAGAAAATGAAGAGTTGTACATTTAATTATCAATTCAGAACTTGTATGGAACTTACAAACTATCATGCACAATATGTGCAAGAAGAGAAATGTTTTGACTGTGGTGTTGTAGCACTTTAATGTCACAATTCAAGGACTCGTAAGACTTAATTAAGTCACCTACCTATGCTAAGGTCTAAGCTTCTCTAGATAAATTAAATCACACTTGTGAGAATTAAAATCACACATGCAGGAAATTAAGATCACACTTGCAGAAATCAAAATCACTCTTGTAGGAATTGAAATCACTCTTGCGAAAATTAAAATCACACTTGCAGGAATTAAAATCCCTCTTGTAGAAATTAAAATCACACTTTCAATAATTAAAATCACTCTTGCGGAAATTGAAATCAAAATTGTAGGAATTAAAATCACTCTATAGAAATGAAGCTTATGGTCTATTGGTGACTTGAATGAGTATAATGAAGGCCTTGTGTTGTCACAACAATTAATTGTTAATTCATTCAATATTAATCCAATAACGTCAATCCAAAATTGTAGAGACTAAACCTAAAGAGAATCATACAAGAAACACACTAAATGCAATTGCAAGGGAAGTTGTAGCAACGTGAGTTGAAACAAAAAAATAAATACAATTGAGTCACAACAATGTGAATCATAACAATTGAGTTCTATTATAACCAAAACTTGAAGAGACATGAATTGTAGCTATGAAAAACGCAGATTAATTGTGATGTTGTAAAATGCTAAAATTAGAAAACCACGCCACTCATAAATTGTAAAACTGTTATGTATATTGGAAATGACAACAGACTGAAAAATAATTTGGAAATACGAGAATCACACTATGATTCTAGAGAAACCTCAAAACAAAAAACATACACAACATGTGAGCAAATTTATGGACCTTGAATCATAACAATTGAAAGAAGCTACACAATAAATTAATTGAACAAAAGTAAAATACTAATTCTAACACTATTGTTACAAGAAGTACTTGACTAAGGAGGGGGCCCTACCCCCTTAGGTGAGCTACTGGATTAAGGAACTAGAATTGCATGATCAACCAATACATCAACAAACAAGTTGAAAGTTACAATAGAAAAATGTAATTGAAAGTTACAATAGAAAAAATTAATTGCCCAAATAATTTCCTCTTCTATCTCTTATGGAGCTGAGGATTTTATACAAAGTGAATATGGTTCTAAAATTATATAATCAATGGATGGACATCCATGAGAATCCGAATATTCATCTAGTTACATTGATTCTTTCAATTGCATATGTATGCTTACTCGATAGGTAACCAATTCTTGTAGTCACATATTTGTCTTCTATCGCTTTCTCTAATGGAGATTGGTTCCCAATTGTCAGCTCCCAATTTCCAACTATAACGTTGACAAATGGGATTGTGAGATATTTATGAAGTTGCATCATGAAAATCATGATTTCGGTTATAATTGTTTTGTCTAGAATTGTAGCAATCGCAGATGCACCTTAAGTTGTAGCAGTTGGGTTTTGCACTCGGAATCACAACAAATTTCTTCACGCTTGAAACTATATCATCTTCGAGTTTCAATAGATAGGTGTTTCCACTACTTGGAGTGTTTTAGCTACTAGATTCCCGTGTTGTAATGTTAGTGACTGATAGTAATGATTTCCTTCCTAAGAATTATAAAAAAATAAAATAATAATGGTGTATGGGGTAGGACTCATACCTTTGGTGACAAATGAGGTGAACTAGATAATGGAATTCTAAAAAAGAAAAGTGATAGACATGAAATGTTTAGAAAAAAAGTATAGATGAGTGTTGCTAGTATGTTGTTTTTAGGAACCCGTTAATTATCCATATGACGATGAAGATATATATGAATATCAAAATATTGGAAGAAGGGACATTCACACCATGGAAGCTCACCTAATGCTCTTCCCCTATAATGAAGTTTGTGGTGGTGATTTACCCACCTCCAAAAAAAAGATGACCACGATCATTAATGAGCCCAAAGCCCCAATTGCTTCCTTGAATCCCAAAGACATTAGAATAAGGTATCAAACCCATGAACCTACAATATCATTAAATGAATCCTTTCTGGAGAAGTTTAGGGTTGATAATAAAGACTTCAAATATCTAGTAAAAGATTGGTACACCAATGAGGTGAGACAAGTTAAAGGGGGAGAAAGGTATATCCTGATGCAATACTTGAAGACAATATACATGATGCTCAATAAAATGATCTACATACTATATAGTGAAGAAACCAACACACACTTTAGGATGGAATGGTTTATGATGGCGTATATAATGGTGAAGACTAGACATTTGTTCAATTGGGAAACCATCTTAACCTACAACATTTTAAACAGATCCAAAGAAACTCAAGGTATAAAAAAACATGGTTTTTTATATGTCAGTATATTTGATTGATGCAATCTTCTCTGCACACCATTTCCCTTCTTTTGAATGGAGTTGGACTCCAAGTCATCCTCCAATCCATATATGTTGTTTGAAATTGTGGGACATAAATTATAAAGTTTTTTTTTTTATAGTATCTATGAATATTTCCTAGCCCCTATGTACAAGCTGATATTTGGGATGTACCCACACAAGATATCTCAAGGGGCCATCACAAACCTAAAAGAGATAGGGGACTAGTATGTGAAAAAATAGTATACCTATATCTGGGTATATGGAATCACTGGGATGCCAATTTATTAACCAAGTATGTGCCCAAAAAGTTGTTGTCTAGAGAAATTGCATGCCAAACAATGGAGAAAGGGATTAGAATCTATCTATTACATAAGAACAAGAAACAATGGCCAAATTTCCCACTACATGTAGGAAGATATACTCTGTTGAACAAACCCCATGTAGAGATGGAAGCTGAAGTCGTAAGGGAGATATATTTATGCACAGGGAGACTTAAAGAGCACAATCTACACAATATAGTGCATGACCATTTAAAATTGGTCAATCTCACACACCAAGTCATTCATGAAGTGAAATTTGTATAGGACCTCTTCAAAGGGGATTTCGTTTTTGAAGAAGTATTATAAAGGATGAAGAGTGAATCAACAAAGAAAAATATACGAAAGAAAAAAGATAAAGAGAGGTATACAGTGAAAGACCAATTCAAAATGTTACTGGAAAAGGAAAAGGAAAATATGGAAGATGAATAAAGAGAACAAACACGAAAAGATGAGGACAAAGCAAAGAGAGCCAAAGAAGTAGAAGACGAGTATCAAAAAAAGAAAAGAAGCATGCTAAGAAAGATAAAAATAAAGATAATTATTGAGTCGTTGAGAATTATGTTGAAGGAAAGACAAATAAAACTGAGACAAAAACAAAATCTAAAGAGGATGTTCAGCTTGAAAATAAAAAAAATGAAGATGAAGAAAAACTAAGACTAGAAGTTGAATCTGAAGAGAAAAGTAAGAAAAAAGAAGAGGAGAAACATGGTAGAGCTTAATCACAGGGGAAAGAAGGAGAAAATACAAAACTGTAAAATAATAAAGAATAGGATGAATTGGACAGGGTTGTTGAAAACCCCAACGCTAGCATAGTTACCATCCCTATCAAAGAATTCACTCCTATAGATGTTATCCCTGTAAATATTTCTTACAAGTCTCAAGAACTAGGGTTAGATGAAGTTGTAGTAGTTGTAGGATATTATAATTACATCCATAAAACTATGACCATTTAGAGGATAATAAGAAAAAGGAAGAGGGGATAATCTACACCCAAGAAGGAATCCTCCGAGAGGAGCATTAGATGGAAGGCAAGCTCAGACCCAAAGGAGAATGAAATATAGACTGCATCAACTCTAAATGCATTTGCAGGTGCAAATTCCATGTTGGTATATGAGATAGGAGAATAAATGGACATATCTAGAGCCACATTAGTTGAGTTTGAAAAAGCTATGAACACCATCAAGGAAAAAAATGTTGATGAATTAAAAAAGGAGGCTAGTACAACCAAAAAAATGCATAAAGAAGAACTATAGAAACAAGAGATACATTAGAGGTTGAGTTTGAGATAAGGGCTATTGTAAATAGGAGATTACAAAAGGAAGAGATACAATCCCTCAAGATTAAGCATTCAGAGGAAATGGAGTAGCTCAAGACCACACATGCACTAGAGATGACAAGATTGCAAGAAGGATGCTTGGAGGTAAGAATCTACAATGAGAAGCTAGAATACATGGTTCAAAATTTGCAGCAAGGTAATAATTGGAGAAGATTGTAGAATAAATCCAAAAGGGAGATACCTTCCTGGGAATGGTCAAATAAGAAGACAGGTCTACAAATGAAGAAATCAAAAGTGTACAGAAGGAGTGCTTATGTTTATTGAATGAAATACATAAAAACAAGGGAGACCAACTCAATCTAGGTATGAAGATAGAAAACATAAAGGAAAAGTACCAAAAGGCTCAAAATTCCTATGAAAAAATCAAATACTGGAAAGATGTGTATGTGATGTAGGAGCATCATCAGCCAAAGCCACATGGGATGACAGCATAACGCCTAGCGCACCTTTTGAGTAAAATTTTAAATTTTGAAAGATGGCGTATCTCATAGAACTTCTGAGTAAAATATGAATAAGAGAAGTTAATGGGAGGAGGTTGAACGATCATGTCAAATCCAGAAAAGATTGGATCGTCCTTTAGATATTTAATTTTGGCGTGGATTTGAAGATTCACCTTAAATTGTCTGTCATAGATGTTTATGAAATAGGACTTAAGTAGTTGTAGAATTTAATTTCGATCAGGTAGGTAGTTGGAGGAAACCCAAGAGGACCTCTTGTATAAGTAGATGCATTGTATACCTAAATAAGGTTAGTTGCAGAGTAGGAGATAGTTGTTATTGAATTTAAGTTGTTTTTATCAGGATACAACCATTTACATTTGAAGGAATATAATAGAGGGATATTGACCCAATCCATGGTGTTGCTACTATTTACAGTTTCCTTGTTATTTTATGTTTTCATAAATGAATGAGTTGTGTCATTGAGCATATGATACTATGAAGTATTGGGATAAGTTTTAAATAGTTTCTCTTTTTTGAGTTCATGCAAGGTGTGCATACAGTCCGCAAGGAGTGCGTTGATGGAGTCTGTTTCGACTCAGAAGATTAGAAGAGATAGCATGAAACTTCCATTGCAAAGAGTGCAAAGGGACTGCTGCAAGGTGTGAACAGTCACCCGTAAGAAGTTAAGTCTTGCATAAGAATATGTTGCAAGGAGTGCACATATTGGAAGTTTGACTAAGTGTCGAAGTAACCCTTTGAGGAGTCAAAGGGTTTGAAAATTACATCTCAAGAGAGATAGCATGAAGAAATCTTCAAAGGGAGTGATTCTCCGAATCTTTCATTAGTCATCAGCTAAGATCTGTCCAGGAGGGAGTGGGATCATTCCATATCATTGGATTTGGGAAAATTGCACAAGTCTTATGTCTTTTCGTTCACATAGGAGCGGGGATTCATCGAAGTCTCGAAGAGGCCAAGGATTGTCCATCATCGAGAGGGATAGGTGGTGTAATATCCACAACTCTGGGGTGAAAGTACTTGGGAAGTTTTGTGGACAAGGAGAAAACAAAATCTTCGAAGAGCCGAAGTAGATCTAGGTCATCAATTTCTAGGAGATATGTGTCAACATATCATGTAATTTGGGTGGAAGTACTTCAGGAAGAAGCAAGCATAGGAGTTTGAAACTCTCGAAGCCCGGAGAGTCAAATTCAGTTGCAGTCATCAATCTGTGGGAGTACACATGTCGACAGATCGTGAACTCTGGGTGAAATCATTATAGGAGGAAGCAAGCGGGGAAGTTGAGACTTCCAAAGGCCAAAGTCCCGAAATGGACTATAGTAGTTGATTTGAGGTGGACACATGGCGCCTGATCCAAAACTTTGGTATGAAATACTCTGGGGGAAAGCAGAGGTTGAAAGTGTCGAACTCCCGAAGCGTAGAGTCTCGAAGTGGATCTCAATAGTTGATCATTAAGGAGGACGAGGACCATTGATATGGTCTTGACTGAAGGTGTCGAAGTTGCAAAGCGCTAGGAGGTTAAGCCCTAGGTTATAGCCCAAGGTCACAGGCGAGGAAGGAGCTAGCACCTGTTAGTATGATATTTGGAATAGGGTGCTAAGAAGACAGGACTCATGGATAACCATCGATTTGAGAATGAAAAATCGACGGTGAGGAATCATTGCGGGGAGAGGAGAAAAAATTAGTGAAAGTGCTAGTTCACATCCCGCTATTTACCGACGTCGGTGATCTCGTCAGGATAGGGGATCAATGACCACAATTTAAAGGAGGTTTGGGTGAGCACTTTTCAGATTGTGGGGACAGAGTTCTTCGATAAAGATCGAGCATGTTGGTAGCCCACAATTTTTGTGGATCGTCGATCGACAGGAAAATTGACCACAATCAGATCGTGATCATGAAAACCCTAAGGGTGATAAAATGGCCTGCATTTTATTGATTTTGAGACCAGCAAGGTCCTGATGAGCTGATCCAACTTGAAAATATTCATCGATCCTTGACCGGGAGGTCGAGCATCCTTGAGGGAGAGTAGGGGGGGGGTATGCATTAGGTGGTATTAGAGCCTAAAAGAACTCAAATTTGTACTCTATGTGTGAGAACTGGTCAACACAATTCCACTGAGGAGACGTGTGGAGCCACCTATAACCAATCGATTTGTCTAAAGGGAAATGAGAGAAATGCGCCCAAGGTTGGAAGCAATGGAAGGAACACAGAGGAGAGCACCTGATGCTGGAGATGTCAGTGAGGTAAAAAGTGAAGAGACGGAGTTTGAAGAAGCTACAGGGGGATATGCTATCGATGAATGCTTACTGAAATTTGTTGTGAAGTTGGGAGCTAGAGAAAAGATATACATCCCAATGTACGAAGGAAATTTAGATGTTGAAGAGTTGTTGGATTAGATAAGGTCTATGGACAAGTATTTCGATTATGAAGATGTCGTTGAAGACAAGAAGGTGAGACATGTTTTCACCAGGCTGAAAGAACATGCAACACTATGGTGGGATGAACTGCAGGCTTATAGACGAAGTAAAGGTAAGAAAAAGATTAAGAGTTGGGATAGGATGGTATCCAAGCTGAAGGCTAATTTCATGCCCAAGGATTATCAGATAAATCTGTTCAGGAGGATATAGAACCCGAGAAAAAAGGGAATGACAGTGAAAGAGTACACAGAAGAGTTCTACAAGATGAACATCATGACTAGACAGAGGGAGAGAGATGAAGAGAAAGTTTCCAGGTACATAAATGGCATGAGATATGAGATCCAGGATGAAATCGGCATGATGTCGATGAGGACAGTAGAGGAGGCATATCAATATGCACTGAAAGAAGAGGATATGTTGGCCATAAAACAAAGCGAGCGAAGCAAAGGTAGAAGCTCGAATAGAGGTAAAGGAGTTTCCCATGATAAGGAACAGAAGCCCAAGGGTATGGATGAGAAAACCCATGATCACTCAGAAAGAGGAGGAAGTGATCCACGTGGATATCGATGGCCACCCACCTTTTCCAAATGGCTCAAAACAGTTTTCTGGTCATTTTGGCAATTTACTATTTTTAGCGGGTTTTAACTTCCGGGGCCATTTTGAGGGTACAAATGAAGTTTTTTCGAGATAGAGGTTCTCAATGATAGCCAAAGGCATAATTTATCCTCCAAAATTAATCTCCTCGACAATACCTTTCCAACGAGCTATCACACACCTAAAACGGAGATCGTATGCAAAAGTTATGACCCTGGGAAGTTGATGTACTCACTTACCCAAATAGGGCCCACATGACTTTTGGCGCTTCATCTCCTAGGGTTAGGTTTTTGGATGTCTAGGAATTTTGGCATTCCCATATATTATAAAAGGGCCTTCTGAGCCTCATTGTAATCATCTTCTTGTGAATGCGAGTGGCCGTCACATCTCTTCTCAGAGATAAGCTGCCACCATTCTAGCGAGTTTTTCACTCTGTATTTTTACAGTCTCTGTACATTTCTTTGATTAATAGAAATCGTGTATTACTGTATATCTGTGTTTATGGTTGCACCTCTGATACATTTCTGTTATATTATTAAATATCTGCAATATCTCTATGCATTTCTTTATTATATCTCCGCTCTCATTTCGTGCCGAAAATAATCTGGATCAGTGGTATCAGAGCAGGCTGCTCTTGATCGTTTTTCAGTGCATGTCCCCGACGAGGTCCGAGTATAGAAAGTTGGGTCTCGATCTTGTCTCTCTCAAGGAAAATCGTTCTCGCACACCTAAGAAACCCTCAATGGCGGAAGAAAAGAAAAACGATGGAGCAGATGATCCTATCAGTCTGTTGCTTGAGCAAGCTCTCACGCGTCAGAGGGACGAAATGATGGAGAATTTTTCCCACATCCTTCAACACCTGCCGATAGCATCAGGTGCATCTTCATCAAGCGACCACTTTGGAGGCACCTCGCCTTTCAAGGTACATGTTAATTTTGATATTCTCGTATTTGAAGG
>ML793789.1:31080-49172 GCA_009831015.1 Picea engelmannii
TCTTTATCCTTTTCTGTTTAACAATTTCCTATTTAATTCTTCTTCAACAATTTTCTCTTCCATTCTTCTTATCAATTTCTTAATCGACTCTTTTTTCTTCTTGCATTCTTATATATCAATTTTCTCTTCCATTCTTCTTATCAATTTCTTAATCGACTCTTTTTTCTTCTTGCATTCTTATATATCAATTTTCTCTTCCATTCCTTTTTATTATTTTAATATTTTTATCAATTTCCTTTTCCATTCATTTTTTCTTTCATGCTTGTTTTCTTTTCTATTTAAATGAGACATCACTTTATAGTGATATCTCATTTTTTGTTCCTTATTTGACAAGCTATTTTTCCTTGTTCAATTCCATTAGTAGGATGAAATTGCTTGTTCATAATTGGGATGTTTTCCTTCTATGGATAATAAAAGCACCTAGATCTCCTAACGTAGGAATGAAAAATATTGTTGTTAATGAATGCAAGAGTGGTCTTGGAACCCACCTTACCTTCAAAACCCTTGGTGTGGGCATTGTTCAGTTGGATCACCATCTCTTGGGCTATGGGTTTTCTCCAACAGATTATCATAGAAAACTTGCATGGAAAATGGAAAATTAATAAATGGAGGGGATGAAATATGTCATCTTTTCTATCGCTAGGGAGACTAATCTCACCAATTGCTTGTTCCTAGTATAAAAAAAAAATCCATATATTCAAATATTTATCATATATCCAAATATTTATCATATATCATATATTCAAATATTTATCATATATCCAAATATTTATCATAATGGGGAAAGCCAGATGATATTTGTATAAATTATTGTTTAAAAAAATAATATCGAGCTCTTTTCATGTTATATTTGATTTACTTAATTATAATAATTTAAAATATATAATTGTAGTTAAGCTTTAAATGAATGAATTTATTTCATATTTAATTTCAATCTTATTTTATTTTAGTAAATATTATTAAAAATAAAACTTAATATATATATTTTAAAAGTAAGATTTTTTTCTATTAAAATATCAAAAGATTGTCCATATGTTGAATTTTCTGATTTTTAGATCTCATAATTATTTCCTTATGATTTAAATGCTATTGTTATCATACAATAATTAAACACTAAAAATCTCCACAAGATTCAGTGGATTTGATGAGAGGTTATTGTAAGTAAAATATTATATGAGATGATATATTACAAGAGAGGGCCCGATATATATACTTGAGTGGAGTGCCCTTTCATTAATGGAGATGTATTTTCCATTATTGTCTTTTCATTTAATTAATTTATTATCAATTATCAATTATTTATATTTATACATTACATTATAAATATATTATTTATACATTATATGTGTGTTGATGATCATTTCTTCACATGCACGTTTAATTAATATAGATCACTCCACCCTGGAGTAGGAAATGATAGAGCACTTTGAGTCTATCTACTCCTCGTTAGAAGAAAGACTATGAATGGGCCATTCACCACTAACAAAGCTGCGTGAGTGAATGAGTCATTTCCCTTGGTCAAATCAACATAACCAATCTAGGAAAATGTCTTCCTGATGGTGCTAACTAGAGAAACATCAACATTCCCTCTCAGCAAGGGAGACATTTTGCATCATACCAAGCTTGTCTATGAAGTATACAAACTTTTTCTTAGATAGAGGCTTGGTGAGAATGTCTTCAATTTTCTCATATGTGGATATGTACTAGAGATTTATTGCTCCCTTTTGTACCATGTCTCAGATGAAGTGATATTTGATCTCAATGTGCTTCAACTTGTCATGAAATATTAAATTTTTTTAAGCTTGAAACAAATTTGATTATCATAGTGTATTAAGGTCATCTCTAGCTATTGATCAAATAGTCCTGAAAGAATTTTCCAAAGACATATTGCTTCGTGACTTATGAAAATGGTTACAATGTACTCCACTTATGTTGTACTCGATGCTACAAGAGTCTGCTTCCTACTAAACCAAGATATCATAGTTGATCCTAAGCTGAAGCACCACCCTGACGCTCTCTTTCTGTCCACTCCACTCCCTTCCTGGTCATAATTAATATATCCCTGCAACCTCACTTCACCACTTGAGACATATCTCAAACCATATCCAAATGTACCATGCAGGTACCTCAACACATGATTTTACTACAACCCAATGGAAGTACCTCGATTCAACCATGAGTTGGCTCAGGGTGTTCACTACAAAGAAAATATATGGCCTGGTGTTAACCAAGTACATCAAGGATCCAATCAACTGCATGTACATAATGAGATCCACCAAGCTAAATATGATGTTGAAACACTTAGCTTCTTTAGATTGGTCTCCATAGGTGTAGTCATGGACTTGTAGTACATAATGCTAAATCTCTTCAAGATCTCAATTGTGTACTTCCCCTAACTGAAGAAAATATCATCTGGCCTCTACCACACTTTCAATCCTAATAAATAATGAATCAAGCTAATATCCTTCATATTGAACTCAGAGGCCAACTCCCTCTTACACTGATCGATGAGTCGATATGCCCTCGTAAGGAACAAGTCATCAACATATAACACCAAGATCAATGGATCACCATCAACAAACTTGTAGTAAAGCTTGGGATCTGCTTAACTTTTGGTGAATCCCAATCTCATCAAGTATCCATCAATCCTGGAGTAGCATGCCCTGGGTGCTTGCTTGAGTTCGTATAAGGCCTTCTTTAGCATGCAAACATGAGACTCCTTCCCATATATCACAAAGCCCTAAGTTTTCTCTATGTACACTTCTTCCTCAATCACACCATTAAAGAACACAGTCTTTACATCCATATGGTATAATATCCAATCCATGACTGTTGCAATGGCAATAATGGTCATGATGGAAGTGTACCTGGAGACTGGAGCAAATGTCTCCTCATAGTCCACTCCTCTTTTTGAGATAACACTCTTTCCACGAACCTTGCTTTGTACTTTTCAATGTCGTCTTCTGTTGCATGCTTGATCTTGTAGATCCACTTGGAAGTCACCACTGACTTCCCCTCAAGTCTCAACACAATCTCCCACACATTATTCTTGATGATTGACTAATATTCCTCCATCATGGCATTGTAGGGCAGCGAGACCGGTCTAAACTTAGAATCTGAGAAAGTAACTCACAAATTTGGTAGCACCAACAAGGCCAACGAAGCCCAACGTTGTTTAAAGCTTAACTAAAACAACTTATATCCATATTGATAAATAAATAAATAAATTGAAATATTAATAATTCATTGATTGTAATTTTGAGATCACTTCATTATGAGATCCCAAGAATGCCATATTTAAATGGATGATATTGCAATTTTTACTTCATGAGATTGTGAATAGATGATATTGCAAATTTTTTTTTCATTAGATTGCATAATTTTAGATTCCAACAAGATAGATGCTTTAAAAAAAAAAACGTCGAAAGTGGTGCTTTTGCTGGCCTTTAGCCCCTTCACGGGTCCTGGTCTCCCACATATGAACGTAGGAAGAATATACTTGAAACTACGACATGTTTGGTGAATTTCCCGAGCATCATGGCAATAAAAGAGAGAATATTATACATATTGAAAACTTGTTGGAAAAATCTATGTCAATGATATCCTTCCACGTCATATGTCCCTCGGCATGAAAGATTCACGTCGTTGAACTGAGGTGTCACTGTTCAATAAATTAAAATATAAATCTTTGTCAATCTTATCCTTCCACATCATCTTCCCCTTTGCACCCAAGATTTACTATGCTGACATGAGTTGTTACAATTCTTCCATGTCATATGCCATCTGCCCCTTTGCATGCAATATTCACTGTATTGACCTGAGTTTTCTCTATGTAGAACTTATTGCAGAAAATATCCCAGACGTGGACATATCGCTCATAAGCATAGCAAAGAAGATTTTGAAGTGGATGCCTCTGATTCTATTGAATTTCTTGTTGAATAGATTAAGGTTGTATCTGATCTTGAAGCTATACCAAAAGAAAAAGTTCCTTACATGTCCCAAGTTCACGTTCTGCTATGATGGAGCAACTAGAGAATATTTTTTTTAGGAGACATATGTTAATATCATTCAAAATTTATGCTCTTGGCAGTAATGATCATCATATAAGTTTCTCTTCCAAATTTTGGGATATCAAACCCTGAAACATACATAGTTATATTGTTTGCAAATAGATTAATGTAATTGAGAGGTTATTGTAAGTAAAATATTATATGAGTTGATATATTACAATTGAGAAACTAGATATATATACTTGGGCAGAGTTCCCTTTCATTAATGGACATGTCTTTTCTATTATTTTATTTCCATTTAATTAATTTATTATTTATTATTGATTATTTATATTTATACATTATATTATAGATATATTATTTATATATTACATTTGTGTTGATGATCATTTCCTCACATGCACGTCTAATTAATATAGGTGACTCAATGTGAGAGAACCTCTATTCTATATACTCCTCATCAAGAGAAAGACTATACCACTAGCAAAGCTTTGTGAGTGAATTAATGAGTCGTTTCCCTTGATCAAATTAGCATGACCAATCTAGCAAAATGTCTGCTGGATGTTGCTCACTGGAAAAACATAAAAATCATAAAGGTTATCATGGCTAAAAATAATCCCATATATGCATTAGTAGCTAAGAATTTGAGTGGCCTACTCAAAAAGAAACTAGGAAAACAATCAAAATAAAGACATATTTAACCAAATCTATATAAGCAGGAAAATATCCAAGTACCGACAAGATTGAAGTAGCAAGTCCAAAAAAAATAGAGAAGGAAGTAAGACCATCACACCAAAATGATCTAATCTAAAAAAAAAAAGTAGTTAAAAGATCATTCATTCAGTCCATGAACACCAGAGGAAGTGACAGGGTTTGTACAAGTTGAAGTGATAGGGGGTGTACAAGTTGAAGGCACATCCCACACGATGCCTTGATAAACTAACCCATCACCAATCACATAGTCATGGCCTTGCTTGCCACCCAATCTGGGTGGAAGTGGTAAAATTAATATATAATATAAAATAATATTATTAATTTCTATTATATATTTCTAAACTATAAAATAATTTATATTATAACTCAACTTAAAAAGAATCAATTTATTTCATACTTAATTATATTATTAGTCTTTCTTGTAGCGAGTAGGTGATTATTGTTTTCACTTTTCACATTATTATAATAAATAACTTTAGATTTTTCAAAGTTAAACTAAATATTATTAATTTTAGTGATCCATATTGGATCATTACATTATTTTTCATCTATCTTGTTGTTTTATTTTTAAAAAAATGGAGGAATAAACTTGTAGAGCTATTTTAGTTGTTGGTCCAAATTTAGAAATTTGGGTCCAAAAAGCAATTTAAAATATTCTAGAGCCATTTTGAGGCATCAAATGACACTTTTAATGGCCCAAATCTTACTACTGTAACACTGTTTATATTGTACACACTAATTTCTTTTTAAGAGTACAAGAATCACCTCAATCAGAGTTTGTATGCAAAATTTATTCCTCTCGCAAGTTGACTTATCGTATTGATCATTGTGGTGAGAGTGAATGACATGTTATCCTCCATTACTTAAATGTGTGGGGATAGCCAAATAATGGATTTCTAACAAAATTGTAGAAGTTACTAAACCCTATCATAATTAATCGTTAATGAAGTCAAAACATTACACCTAGATGGCTATTGGGCTATGTTAAATGCTAGTCCACTAGGAGGAGAAGGGGTTCCATTCTATGCTTGTATTTTGTTCCATAAAAGAGAACAACTAGGAATGGGAAATTAGAGAGAATAATAGAGGGGGTTAATGTCCTATAGCATCCTAACATGTCACATGTCTCAGGTAACTCCATAGAGAGTGCCTTCTCCTTTGTACTTGCATTATTTCCATACTAGAGAAAATAGAGCAGAGCATCCTCGCCTTCCAGATGGGTTTTCTCCTATAAGAGTTTCCCATAGAAAATATTTTTGTTATTTTGTGGATGGTGTGTGATTGTATTTTACTATTCGATATATTCCACATTTTATCTATTTCATGCATAAGTAGAAAAAGAGTAACTAAAGATTATGAAATCTAAAGGAATTTAACCTTCATAGTGTGGATTTTAGTTTTATTTATCAGATTTGTTTGACAAACTATTCTAGTGGAATATCAACAACAAATTACAAATCATATTGATATCAGAGCTTGTTTTCCTAAGGTATTTGTGGAAAGTTGCAGGGATCCATAAATCAGTTTAAGAAAAACATTGTATAAACCTAGACATGGCTGACAAGTCTATTCATAACAACTCTCGAGATATAGCAAAAGAGATATTTGAGAGGTTGGAACTCCTCAAATATAGTATGAAACACCTCATGATAGCTCTAGAAAGAAATATCAGATTTTTCATAAATGATCAAGGCTCTAACTCGGAGATCATACTGGAGGGGAAATCAAGAGATTAGGAAGACCTCGGAAATGAGTCATGGAAATAACTTGAGAAAGAGAAGTCAATTTTAAGTTTCATTAACCCTTCATAATCCCTATTCAATATGGAAGTGAAAGTGAACATAAAGTCATACCAAGGTGAGATTTATGCATTAAAAATGAATAATTTGTTGTAGGAACTCGAAGTTTATTTTAGCATTCACCATATAGATGAAGAGAGAAAGATTTGATTTGCTAGATTGAAGTTAGAGGGCCATTCTTTAACCTGGTGGTAAATCCATAAAAAAACACTTAGGATGGAGTTTGATCTACCAGCAAATAGGTGGGAGGACTTCAAAACCCTCATCAAGTCTCAATTATACCCTAATGAGGGTCTTAAAAAATTGAATTTTAAGAAATCACATATGATATTCATGAATGTTAGAAAGATCAAATTTTGTGAAGTCCCCAAAGCTTTTCAAACATGTTAAAAATATCAAATTTTGTGAAGTCTATGATGAATTTCAGGAGTTTGGTGTCTCCCAATTGTTTTTATGTTTCTTATGAATGGAGTGTTAAGGGAGTACTTGGACAAGTTTGTAATTGGGTTCCTAGATGATATACTCATCTACTTTAAGTCAGAAGAGGAACATGAGCATCATTTAAGAATGGTGTTTCAAGTTTTAAGAGAGCAAAATTTGTATGTTAAGCTAAGTAAGTGCATATTTTATCAAAAAAAGATTCACTACTCGGGGCATATTTTTTGAGGAGAAGGGATAGCATTGGATCTTGAGAAGATAGATGCCATTAAAGGATGGCCTACACCAAAAAATGTCACATAGGTCAGATCATTCATGGGTGTTGGATTATTTGTTGCCATTTCGGTTCATTCTTACGTGTGCACTAACCTTCCTAACGTTGGGGCATCTTTGACCCATGGTTCGTCTAGAGTGTGTCCAATAAAACCCTGAAGTGACTACATATCAATACTCGGCTAGGGCTGAGGAAAGTCTCACCTGAGATGTAGAGAGGATCACAAATACCATAAGGTATTATGTCGATGATGAAGGATTAAACATATTACACACTATTTCAATTGACATCCATATAAATTAGATCTGATGCTTCATTAAAAACTAAGAATGAAAAAAATATGCATTCGCATTCAACTCATCCATAACAGACACATAATAGATTGGAACTGCCATATCTTTATTATTGGAAAAGTCATATCATATTTGAGACATACAGTAAGTTGAACAACTGCTTAGGATATCCATAGGACTTCATATCATTACTATTTATAACAGTGGGAATACAATATGATGTGCCATGTATCTTTATTTTTTATTAGATAGAACAAAGACAAAATAATATATTCATAACATCACTAGATTACAATAGGATCAAAGTGAGATCGAGGATGATAGCCAATTGATTGTTTTTCATATGAACTAGCTAGCCCCTATTATGAGCTTATAGCTTCTTTTTATATCTTTTTTTGGGGGGGAGTGTTGTCTCTTTCTTCTCTGATCTAACTTCCTCGCATGCTTCTGGTTCTTTCCAGTGCTCCACGTAGACTCTATGAATTAGGGGCAATCACAACTTGTTGGCCAACTCATCTTATAGTTGCCCCACATATTTATCTACTATTGGAAATAACTATTCTGAAAGATTTCGTGATTATTCTTTTCTTGATTCTGGTAGCCATCTTCTTGGTTTATAGTAAAATTGAAAAAACTCAGAATGATACACACTTGGTAGTCTTTATACTTGGCATGTTGCTGAAAAAACTTGGTCCAATGCACATGTTCTAGAATTTCTATGTGAATTTTTGTATATGCGTCTAAAAATATAAAATGAGCATGCAGAAAATTGGGCCCAAAAATTTGGGTGCCAATAGGCCCCCACCACTATTATTTGGCCCATCCTCAAGCCATCGGTCTTAAGGAATGATTTCCATGATGGATGGCATGGTGGCCTTGAGGCCTTGCACAGCATCCGGAAACTAACATTTAGGCTTAGAAAAACACTCTCTAAGTGCCTGTGTAAGTTGGATAGTTGATTCTATGACCTTATCTATGATTGTTGAAGCCATGAGATATGTGTTGTTAAGTTGGTCGATCAAAGGGATGGTAGTGGTTTGAAGATTCGAGAGCTGGTTTTACCACTCCATGGCCCCATCGGACAACGAGGTAATCAAGTCTTGCATGACTTGTTCCCGAGTGGAAGTGAAGTCCTTAGTTTGTGCAACAACGACATCCATTGTCATGGTTTGCTCTTTTGGGGGGCAGGGAGATGATGTCTTGTTTTTGTTGTATAACCTCGTCTTCTAATGTGTAGGTACAATCATAGAAAGTTGTGAGTTATGGGGGATTGGTTAAATAATCCCATAATTTGAAGATATTATTGACCCACACATCCAATCCTTCGACACAGATTCAACTCTCTTGAAGGTCATTGGTTGCTTGAGTAATTTGTTGTTGGATGGCGGTTCCACCTGAAGTTTGGCAGTGCAGCTGGTCTTGAAGGTCGTGATGTTGTAGCTATAGAGATTCAATGTGTGCACTGAGTGATTTCATTTTCTATAGTGTAGGGGAAGATGATAGTGACAATGGTGAGGGAGAGGGAATTGAGGGAAGTTTTGAAGTGGAAAGAGTCACATAGAAACTTGATTATTCACACATGTGAATTCATTCTTTTATATTTTTCTGGGAGTGGATGGATACTTCTGATTGTTCTAGTCATTAGGATTGCCATAGAGAACTGTCTTTTTGCATGTGTTTCATTAATGCCGATATTTATGTGATTTTTTCCCATAAATACTTCTTTTAGTCGTGATCTAGGGAAAACCATACTTTAGTTGGAATTGTTAATGAGTCGTCAATTTCAGAATTAGCTAGAGAGGACATGTGAAGCAGGCTTGTCACTTCGGCTATTATTTTTCGCATTAGGATTTTCAAAAGTAGGAAGAATATAGGCGAGAGAACCCATGTGCAAATTTATCTTCCATAGGTGCATTGCATGGCTTAATGCACCTCATAAAGAATTGATTCTAGAGTTAAAAGAGTAGGGTGGACCCAGGTGGGTCACCATGTGTCCCCTAGGTTGGTCGCCATGTGTCGCCACCTAGGTCATCAGGTGAGTGTGCAGTGACCTCTGGTAGGATTCATTGGTTGATCATGGTGTTGACAATAGTGCTAGGCTTAGCAAATAGATGTGCAAGGAAGCGATCATCTCAAGGTAAGGAGAGTCACCTACGTCTCCCAATGTAAAATTGAAGAATTGATGATATACAATGTTTCTTGGGGAACTAATAGAAATAATTCATATAGTGAATATGCACCTTGCACCTATGTTTTATGATCCATCATCTTTCGCAAGGATATGTGTATTGGCAGATGTCTACATCTGGTAGAAATATATATGGAAGAGAGGCTTTGAGAGATGTACACTCATGATATGATCCTCTATGTGAATCCCACCAACTTGGTGTAATCCATTTCATTATTTAGTCAAGTGTGTGAGGCCAATGATAATTGGGAATGTGCTGAATCTATGCAAGTAAGGTGTCCACTGGATTTGACCCATCATATCGATAGGGTCCAAAATTTTCCCCACGTTCTTCTGTCAAAATGTGAGTGCACCTCTTGGATGACACCTCATAAAAAAAATTCCGCCATCCATCCAATGCATTCTCAGAATCCATGTCATAAGAATTTACACTCCTCTATCTTAATTATCCATATGCAGTGGGGTTGACGTAGTCCTCCTCGCACCCTGTGACTTTTTATATTTTTTCAATCACTGAACTCCATCCATCCTCATCTACAGGATCATTATAGTGGTCACCCTTATATGTATCCAGCGGTGTGACCATCGAAGGGTATCATTTTCAAAGGAAATTTGCCTCTTCTTTGTATATTTTAACCTTGTACAATATTTACTGCAAATAGATATTCAGTAAAAGAATAGAAAAAGATACAATGGAAAATACAAGCATTACACAAACAAATTTCCCCTGGAAACCCCGACTGGGAAAACCAACATATTCTATATTCATTCATATGTCATACACAATTTATAATACAATATACATATAGGAGCCAACAACATCCAAAAACCTAACCCAATGACCTGGATTAGTCCAAAACCCTAATTCATTAACCAAAAATAGAAAACCATCGACAAAAACCATGTGTCGAAAAACCACCTAAATACATGACATTTTTCCCAAGGTAGAAATTTTTTCCCACATACCCAACATTCTCCCACTTGTTGTTTTCTTTGCATACAAAGGGTTACATGGTTACATAGTAAAAAATACAGGGCACCAATGTCCATGGATCCTTTACACCAAGAGAACTTCTCAATGCTCACAGATTTTCTCAATGAGACTGCAACATTCTTAAAAGTGTCCACCTTCATCAGTGATACTTTCTTTTCTTCCATCATGTCTCTAACAAAGTGATATTGAATATAAATATACTTTGTCTTTGAATGATAAGCCACATTCTTCGCTATAAAAATAGCACTATGACTGTCATAGTCTATCCTTACAACTTGATGTACCAACCCAATACCTGAACATAATCTTTGTAACCATACTGCTTCCTTACTTGCATGAGTGGCTACCATGTATTCAACTTATGTAGTTGAAAGTGACACTACAACCTGTCTTTTTCTCATCCAACTTATTTCTCCTCCAAACAGGTTAAACACATACCCACTTGTAGATATCCTACGATCTAGATCTCCAACCCAGTCTGCATCCACAAAGCCATATATATCCACCACTCTATCCAATCTCCGTCTTCCTTCATAGCACAATCCATACCTAGCAGTGCCACACAAATACCTAAACACCCTTTTTACTATTGTCCAATGATCCTTCCCTAGTTTTGACATATACCTTCTCAAAACTCCCATTGCATGTCCAATGTCGAGTCTAGTACATACCATTTGATACATCAAACTACCAACTGCACTCACATATGGAATATGAAACATGTCCTCCTCCTCTTCATGTGTCTTGGGAAACTGATCCATAGATAAATTTACACCAACAGGAATAGGAACCTTGAATGGTTTACATTCCTGCATATTAAACCTCTACAATATTGTCTAGATATATTTTCTTTGATTTAACCAGAGTTTCCTCCTTTTCCTATCTCTTTTAATTTCCATGCCCAAAATGAAATTTGAAGCACCGATATACTTCATGTAAAATTTAGAGGACAACTGAGTTTTCACATCCTAGATAATCTCCTTGTTGTTTCCTATCAACAACATTGTTGGACAACTGAGAGGGGGGGGAGGGGGGGTGTATCAGTTGTAACCTTGCTTAAACAATTATGCTTATTTTAAACTCTTTACAGAGCACTCAATGACAATCAAAATAATGTAGGGAAGTAAGCAATAGTACATTCAACATCATTCACACATATGAGATACACAGAGACAAATATTTGATGAGGAAACCCATAAAGGTTAAAAACCTCTTCTTCTTTATATGATAAGTAATCTTTACATTCTTTACATTATCATACATATGAGCTCCAACTCATTGTGAGACTACAACCTCTGTTTTGCAAGCTGCAACTTGCTGAGAGCACCAACTCTCTGTTTTCTCTAGCACCCACTAGAAGGAAGCACCAACTGCCTGGTTTCTCTAGCACCCACTAGAAGGAAGCACCAACTCCCTAAGTGTTCCAGCACCAATTGGATGGAAGCACCAACTTCCATTCACACAGGCACCAACCTGTATAACAGAGAACAACAGTTCTTCCTTGCACCACCCTGCCACCCTGGTTTCTTTGGCTACAACTAGATGGAAGCTACATCCCTTTGTTCAAGCACCCACTTGAACCTTTGAGGACAACAGTCCTCCCTAGCACCTCCCTACCACCCTGAAATATAAATCTCTGCTATTATGACTTATTACAGTGATATAAATTTCTTCAATGGCTTAACGATTTCATCACTGTTCTACTACACTGCATTGCTCTGTCTGCATCAGTGTCTTTTTCACACTCCTTGCGCTTTCTGTTCTTTTTCCTTTTATGCTCTCTGCGCCATGTCTCTTCAATGCACCATTCCCCTTCTGTGCATTTTTGCTGCTGAGCTCTCCTCATCCTTCACACCTCAATCCCTCACAACAACAACAACCCTCATCTATTCTTTGTTCTGCATACTTATAGTCTCTATCCTCCTTGTGCGTGCTATCTCGCCATGCTTCTACATGCTCCCTCCATGACGAGTGCTTTGCCTGATCATCATCACAACTCTTCAGCTTCTCTGGCCATTTTTCTCAGACATCCATCATCATTGGGTGTTATGTCGAGATTCCTCAGCTTGTCTGGCAGTTGAGACTCTTCATCTTCTTTGTCATAGACGAGCTCATCCTCTGGCAGAAACCATCATTTGTTTCTAGTAGTTACACTGTGAAGTGCAACAATAGCCCTCTGATCTTATTTGAATTCATCTACACCGTTGAATTGACTTCATTGAATCTTTCATTAATTTCATCGTTTCGGCATTAAGGCATTCGAAAATTCAGCATTCGTGTGATCAAGTGTCTCGACACTCTAGGTTGCGAACCCTGAAATGGAGCTTGGTTACACTAGCTCCTTCCTCCATCTTCCGTCGATGTGACCAATGGCCATGACCATAGCCTACACCAAAAGGTGTTTTTGCATTTCAACGATTCTTGTTGCGAGGCATCTCGACTCTCTAAGTCATGGTCCCTGAAACTTCGAAATGGAGCTTGTCGCTTCAAGCTTTTTCCCTACAGCTCTTTGACGGTGTGACCACCATCGGTGACCGAGTGCTTATCCTTAACGTGCTTTTGTGATTTCTCTTTTCGGAACTTCAATGTTCCTGTGGCGATGTGTTCTTGATGATCCATGTCCCAGTATCTGAAGCTCCGAAATGGGACTTGGTTGCACTACCTCCGATTATTTCGGCAATTTGCATTTCAGCCTTTTGTGATTCTTGCGATGAAGAGTCTCATCAATTGACTCTTCCAACTCCTGGTATCTGAATCTTCGAAATGGAGTCGGATCAACGGTCCACACCCTCAATGATTCAACAGTTATTCTCTGCCCCAGGACTTCATCCTTCGGGACTTTGGGGGAGTGATAGTGATAAAACTCCCGAATTAACTCCCAGAGTGAGGTCAGTCTTGCGTCACTCGATGACGTGTCGTGACATGAGTGGCTGCCACGTGTCACTCAGAATTTGTGAATTCCAGTGGCCTGAAATGCCAAATCAACTTGACACTTGTCGTTGTCTGATCATGCCACGTGTCATGGTCTTCCACCTGTCCTTTCTGACGTGGTTTGCCACATTCACTTCCTTCTTCCCATATTTCAATGTTTCACATTTCGCGATTTTGGGACCCGTGATGATGAAGAAACTTAACTCTTCCAACTCCCAGTATATGAACCTCTGGTATGAAGTCTTTGACATTTTGCGATTTCTCATTTCGCATATTTGGGTTTCACGACTTCGGGACTCCTGTAGTAAGAGTTCTTGACATCCCCAACTCCCGGTATCTGAAACACTAAAATGCAGTCGGATTAGCTATATTTCGGTATTTCGCATTTCCCCTTTTGGGGAATCCTATAGTGAGAGTCCTTGATATCTCCATCTCCCGGTATCTGAGATCCCGGTATCCAATACTCTGAAATGGAATCGGATGAACATCACATCAGCCTTTCGCATTTTTTGATTTCGGGACTCCTGTAGTGAGAGTCCTTGACATCTCCATCTCCCAGTATTCGAAATCCCAATATCCAATACTCCAAAATGGAGTTGGATGAACATCACATCGGTGTTTCGCATTTCGCGACTTCAGGACTTCTGTAGTGAGAGTCCTTGACATCTCCATCTCCTGATACCCGAAATCTTGATAGCTGAAACTTCGAAATGTAGTCTTTGTGGTGCTCTTATCTTTTGCCACACGTCCATCCCCAATCAATTCTCGATCCAACGACTCAGATCATTTCACCATTTCACATTTCGTGATTTGGAAGGATAAAGTACTTCCTTCCTTTGACTTCTTGGTCAGCGAAATGTTGATCTGTGACCATGTGTCTTGGCCAAAGATGGACGGTCCTCCTTCTTTCGAGATTTTGTAATCCCGATTCACCTTGCACTTTAAAGAACGTGTAGGTTCTCCTGGATCCAACGACGACCGAACCTCGTGCTTGGATCTAATGCCTGAGATCTGTCCTCCATCTCATGCTCATCCTATCTGAGTTTAGATCTGATTTTCATCGAGAATTATGAATGGGATCCAACGATCAGTGTCACTTCTCCTCTCGAGCTTATGTTGTTCATGTTTTTCCATCGATGCACACTATGATCTTGCCATCAATGACAAGCACACTTTGCACTCTGCGTTCACCTTTGCACTATCTCTTCTGGTCTTCATGAGCTTGCTCTGCTACGTCTCCCCAAAATACTTCTGGTGCCCGCCTGGCACATTGTACCTGTACTCAAGCCATCATCGTTGTTGTACTTGACATTAATGACAAGCATGCACTACTTGTAAAACATGCCAACAATATCCCCCTTTGGCATTGATGGCAACAAAGGCACCCAGACTTGTTCTTTTCTCCCCCTTTGACATCAATGTCAAAATACTCTCCCCCTGAACTGTTGCAGTATTTTTTGGAGGTATCAGATATTCAATCAATACAAACTCCCCCTAAAAGGATGGACTCTCTTAGTTTTGAGACGGGATGACACCCAACTTATGATTCTTGGACTTGTTCATCTTCAACTTCTGTTGAATCCTCTGTAGAATACTCAATATTGCTCACCTCTCTTACTAGGACTCCTTCATCAACCTTTTCTTCTCATAACTAGATGACTCCCCCTGTCACTATTCTCTCTACTTCTGACTATTCCCCCCCTTTGTTTCTAAAAGGTTAGATTTCCTTGACAAGGTCATTCCTCTTGTTATCTCTACAGGATGTCATGTATATCATTTTGTAACACAAAATTTTGTCATTGATGATGTTGTTGTCCTACTGAAACACTGCGTAATTGTAGCTTGTACTTTTTAAATAACCCTTGGATCTCCCCATTGATTCTCATTGATCTCTATTACTGCAATTTCATTTTTCTTCCATGATGCATACAATCCAAGGCTTTTATGACCATATTCAATCACAAGAAAAAAGTGCTACAACCACTCTCATACCTTCTTTTCTTTTTCACAGACAAAGGACCTGTATCAGGTTTCTTAGGAGTATTGATTTTTTCCTTGTTGTATCCAATACCAGATTTTTCATTTGGTGATCTCTGACTATCCAGGAGTTTATCCAGGGTCATGGAGTTTTTTAAGAACTTTCTTTGGGTGTTTGACTTTTCAACCTTCAAAACTTCAACTTCCATCTTATGACATGATTCTTCTTCTGCTTCTTCCATGGGATATATGCTAACCGGACATTCTTTTATTGTATCTGTGTTTTCTTCTTTACTTGCAGGGGAGGATTCAGTATCAAAATCATTAATTGACCTTTTTCCTTTATTCACCACTTGTCTTGAGTTTACATTTACCTTACACTCTTTGGACGTGAACACCTCTTCACTACCTCTGTCACACTTTTGACTTGTACTGAGCAAATTCTGTTTCAAACCATCCACAAGCAGAACGTACTGGGCACCTCCTTTGACATTACTCAAACTCACCATCCCTCTATCCTTGATTTTACATGGTTCATCATTTTCAAGGATCACATCTCCTATTTTGATTTTTCTTATAAGCAGAAGCTTATCGTTGTCTCCAGTCATGTGCTTGGAACATCCACTGTCTATATTCCCAGAGGCTTCTGTTTTTGAGTTGAAAGTGCTAGACCACCTTTTTCACTATCTTTCCTTTTCCATGTGTTGGCCTTTCTATATAATAACTTTATCCTTGGATTTGCTTTGTAATTCTTCAGATGGAAGTTTGCAGCTTTGTGACCAAAGTTAGAACAGTAGAAACAATATCCATAGAAAAATTATTTGTACCTGGAAAATGGTTGTCTTCTTTGAGCAAATTGATTTCTTCCATGCTGATGATCTCCTTGAGCAGGGAGTGTACTATTTCCTTGTTCTACAGATTCAGTTCTAGCACCTTTTTCTTTACTCCTCCTGGGTGGTTGATTATCTTCCTTTGTTTCTGCAGGTTTGTTTTCATCATTGGATGTAGATTTGACAAACTTGATGAAGTCTCTGTTTCTTGGATGACCACTACTTGACCCCTCTTCATAACCCAAACTTGTTTTCAACTTTGGATTCCTTTGTTGATTCAGAATGGTGGCTAATCCTTCTGAGGCTTTGATACTCAACAGATTCTGATGATACAAGGCTTGAAACTTCTCCAACTCTTTCCTAGTTTTGACTACTTCTTCTTCCAGAGCTTTACATCTTGCCTTCTTTTCTGATAACTGTTGTTTCAGAATGTCCTCAATTTTATTTGCCTCTTCTAATTCCACTTTTAGCAGGAAAAATATTCATCAGTTTGTTTACTATCTTTCTCGAATTGTATCAGCCATTGTTTTTTCTTTCTGTTCTTAATTCTAAGTCTATCAATCTCTTCCAGTGCATTGATCAATTCCTCTTCCAAATCAACCACAGCTTCTTCTTCATTAGCCTCACTTCCTATGCTTTTATTATCATAATCCTCTTTGGCCATAAGCATGAAGTCATTTACCTTATCTTCACAGGAAGAGTCACTATCGGTGTCTTCTGAGGAGTCATCATTGTTTACACATAAACTTTTCTTTTTATCAAATCTTTTGGATTTGAACTTCTTTTCACCTTCAGAGTTCTGATCATGTTTCTTGTGTGGACATTTATTTGTGAAATGACCTATTTAATCATAGTTGAAACATTTGAAGGGCAGCTTACCTTGGTGCTTTCCTGATCCTTTCTTTAGTCTTCTCACCAATTTTGCTTCAATTTCATCAGGCTTAGAATCTTCATTCTTATCTGCTTTAAATGATGTTTCTCTCGAGGTGGGTTTATCTATAACTATCCTCATTTCATATGCGGTGAACATTCCTAGAAGTTGATCAAAAGAAAAGTTCTTTATATCATTTAGTTCTTCTATGGCTGAGACCTTTGGGTTGAACCTATCTGACAGAGATCTCAAAATTTTCTGAACTAAGGAGGGCTCCTCAATTTTTTCACCAAGTGCTTTCATTGCATTTACTAGTTCTTCAACCCTCAGAAAATACTTCCCAATGGTTTCTTCTTCTTTCATATGTATCTTTTCACACTATACTCTGTAGGTTTGAAGCTTGGCATCTTTTACCTTCTCATTACCTTCATAACTGCTAATGATTTTGTCCCACATTTCTTTGGTAGTTTGAAGATGCATCACCTTTACAAACTCGATTTTTGCAAGTCCATTCAAGATAGCATTCATTCCATTAGCATTAAAGCTAAATTCTAACTTATCATCCTTGGAAGCTAGCACAACAAGCTTGATGTATCTAGTCTCTACTATATCCCAAACATCAACACCTAAGGCCATTAGGTATGTTCTCATTCTAACCTTCCAGAAGGTGAAGTTTGTTCCATTAAACAGAGGAGGCTTAGTGACTGAAGTCCCTTCATGACTTGACATGTTTAATCTTCAGGATCTACCCTTAGATAAAAGGGGTCGGCTCT
>ML793789.1:49216-60071 GCA_009831015.1 Picea engelmannii
ACAGAGAACTCAATGACAATCACAATAATGCAGGGAAGTAAGCAATAGTACATTCAGCATTATTCACACATATGAGATACATAGAGACAAATATTTGTTGAGGAAACCCATAAAGGGTATAAAACTCTTCTTCTTTATATGATAAGTAATATTTACATTCTTTACATTATTATACATATGAGCTCCAACTCATTGTGAGGCTACAACCTCTATTTTGCAAGCTGCAACTTGCTGAGAGAAAAAACTCTCTGTTTTCTCTAGCACCCACTAGAAAGAAGCACCAACTACCTAGTTTCTCTAGCACCCACTAGAAGGAAGCACCAACTCCCTAAGTGTTCTAGCACCAACTGGATGGAAGCACCAACTTCCAGTCACACAGGCACCAACCTGTATAAAAGAGAACAACAATGCTCCCTTGCACCACCCTGCCACCCTGGTTTCTCTGGCTGCAACCAGATGGAAGATACAACTCCCTTTGTTCAAGCACCCACTTGAACCTCTGAGGACAACAGTCCTCCCTAGCACCTCCCTACCACCCTAAAATATAAATCTTTTCTATTATGACTTATTACAGTGATATAAATTTGTTCAATGGCTTACCAGTTTCATCATTGTTTTTCTACACTGCGCTTCTCTGTCTGCATCAGTTTCTTCTACACACTCCTTGCGCTTTCTGTTCTTTTTCCTTTTATGCTCTCTGTGCCTTGTCTCTTCAATGCACCATTCCCCTTCTATGCATTTTTGCTGTTGAGCTCTCCTCCTCCTTCACACCTCAATCCCTCATAACAACAACAACCCTCATCTCTTCTTTGTTCTGCATACTTATAGTCTCTGTCCTCCTTGTGAATGCTATCTCACCATGCTTCTGCATGCTCCCTCCATGTCGAGTGCTCTGCCTGATCATCATCACAACTGTTCATCTTCTTTGGCCATTTTTCTCACGTATCCATCATCACTGGGTGTTATGTCGAGATTCCTCAGCTTCTCTGGTAGTTGAGACTCTTCGTCTTCTCTGTCATAGACGAGCTCATCCTTTGGCAGAAACCATCATTTATTTCTAGCAGTTACACTGTGAAGTGAAACAGTAGCCCTCTGATCTTATTCAAATTCATCTACACCGTTGAATTGACTTCATTGAATCTTATGTTCATTTTGTCGTTTCGGCATTTCGACATTCAACAATTTGGCATTCGTGTGATCAAGTGTCTCAAGACTCTAGGTCGCGAACCCAGAAATGGAGCTTGGTTACACTAGCTCCTTCCTCCATCTTTTGTCGATGTGACCAATGGCTATGACCACAGCCTACACCAAAAGGTGTTTTTGCATTTCGTCGATTCCTGTTGCGAGGCATCTCGACTCTCCAAGTCATGGTCCCCAAAACTCCGAAGTGGAGCTTGTTGCTTCAATATTTTTCCCTACAGCTCTTTGACGGTGTGACCACCATCGGTGACCGAGTGCTTATCCTTAACGTGCTTTCATGATTTCACTTTTCGGCACTTAAGCATTCCTGTGGCGATGTGTTGTTGATGATCTGTGTCCCAGTATCTGAAGCTCCGAAATGGAGCTTGGTTGCACTAGCTCTGATCATTTCGGCAATTCGCATTTTGGCCTTTTGTGATTCTTGCGATGAAGAGTATCATCACTTGACTCTTCCAACTCTCGGTATCCAAAGCTCCGAAATGGAATCGGATCAACGGTCCACACCCTCGATGATTCGACTGTTATTCTATGCCCCGAGACTTCATCCTTTGAGACTTTGGGGGAGTGATAGAGATAAAACTCCCGAAGCTAAAACTCCCAGAGTGAGGTCAGTCTTGCGTCACTTGATGATGTGTCATGACCCGAGTGGCTGCCACATGTCACTCAGAATTTGTGAATTCCAGTGGCTTGAAATGAGAAATCAACTTGACACTTGTCATTGTCTGAGCATGCCACGTGTCATGGTCTTCCACCTGTCCTTTCTGACGTGGTCTGCCACATTCACTTCCTTCTTCCAGGATTTCGGTGTTTCACATTTCGTGATTCTGAGACCCCTGATCATGAAGAAACTTGACTCTTCCAACTCCCAGTATCCAAACCTCTGGTATGAAGTCTTTGACATTTCGTGATTTCTCATTTCGCGTCTTCAGGTTTCGCGACTTCGGGACTCCTGTAGTAAGAGTTCTTGACATCCCAAACTCTCGGCATCCGAAACTCTGAAATGGAGTCAGATCAGTTGTATTTTAGTAATTCACATTTCTCCTTTTTGGGACTTCTGTAGTGAGAGTCCTTGACATCTCCATCTCCCGGTATCCGAGATCCTGGTATCCAATACTCCGAAATGGAGTCGGATGAACATCACATCGGCCTTTTGCATTTAGCAATTTCGGGACTCCTGTAGTGAGAGTCCTTGACATCTCCATCTCCCAGTATTTGAAATCCCAGTATCCAATACTCCGAAATGCAGTCGGATGAACATCACATCAACATTTCGCATTTCGCGTCTTAGGGACTTATGTAGTGAGAGTCCTTGACATCTCCATCTCCCGGTATCCGAAATCCTGGTAGCCGAAACTCCGAAATGGAGTCTTTGTGGTGCTTTGATCTTTCACCACGTGTTAGTCCCCGATCAATTCTCAATCCAACGACTTAGATCATTTTGCCATTTCGCATTTCGCAATTTGGAAGGATAGAGTACTTCCCTCCTTTGACTTCTTGGTCAGCGAAATATTGATCTGTCACCACGTGTCCTGCCCGAAGATGGACGGTCCTCCTTCTTTTAGGATTTTGTAAGCCTACTTCACCTTGCACTTTAAAGAACGTGCAAGTTCTCCTAGATCCAATGACGGTCGGACCCCATGCTTGGATCTAACGCCTGAGATCTGTCCTCCATCTGCGCGCTCATCCTATATGAGTTCATATCTGACGGTCATCGAGAATTCTGAATGGGATCCAACGATCACTGTCGCTTCTCCTCTCGAGGTTAGGTTGTTCCTGTTTTTCCATTGATGCACACTCTGATCTTGCCATCAATGACAAGCACACTCTACACTCTGTGTGCACCTTTGCACTATCTCTTCTGGTCTTCACGAGCTTGCTCTGCTGCGTCTCTCTAGAATACTTCTGGTGCCCGCCTAGCACATTGTACCTGTACTCAAGCCATCATCACTACTTTATTTGTCATCAATAACAAGCATACACTGCTTGTAAAACATGCCAACAATATCCCCCTTTGGCATTGATGGCAACAAAGGCAACAAGACCTATTCTTTTCTCCACCTTTGACATCAATGTCAAAGAAAACACTCTCCCCTTGAACTGTTGCAGTATTTTTCGGAGGTATCAGATATTCGATCAATACAAACTCCCCCTAACAGGATGGACTCTCTTATGTGTGAGATGGGATGACACCCAACTTCTGATTCTTGGACCTGTTCATCTTCAACTTCTGCTATATCCTCTGTAGATTACTCAATATTGCTCACCTCTCTTACTAGGACTCCTTCATCAACCTTTTCTTTTCATAACTGGATGACTCCCCCTATCACTGTTCTCTCTACTTCTGACTATTTTCCCCCTTTGTTCCTAAAAGGTTAGCTTTCCTTGAAAAGGTCTTTCCTCTTGTTATCTCTACAGGATGTCATGTATATCATTTTGTAACACAAAATGCTTTCATTGATGATGCTGCTATCCTACTGAAACAGTGCGTAATTGTAGCTTGCACTTTTCAAATAACCCTTGGATCTCCCCATTGATTCTCATTGATCTCTATTACTGCAATTTCATTTTTCTTCCATGATTCATACAATCCAAGGCTTTTATGACCATATTCAATCACAAGAAAAAACCTCTACAACCACTCTCATACCTGCTTTTCTTTTTCACAGACGAAGGACTTGTATCAGGTTTCTTAGGAGTATTGATTTATTCCTTGTTGTATCCAATACCAGATTTGTCATTTGGTGATCTCTGACTATCCAAGAGCTTATCCAGGGTCATGGAGCTGTTTAAGAACTTGCTTTGGGTGTTTGACTTCTCAACCTTCAAAACTTCAACTTCCATCTTATGACATGATTCTTCTTTTGCTTCTTCCATGGGATAGATGCTAACTGAACATTCTTTTATTGTATTTGTGTCTTCTTCTTTACTTGCAGGGGAGGATTCAATATCAACATCATTAATTGACCTTATGCCTTTATTCACCACTTGTCTTGAGTTTACATTTACCTTACACTCTTTGGACATGAACACCTCTTCACTGCCTCTATCACACTTTTGACTTGTACTGAGCAAATTATGTTTCAGACCATCCACAAGCAGAATGTACTGGGCACCTCCTTTGACATTACTCAAACTCACCATCCCTCTATCCTTGATTTTACCTAGTTCATCATTTTCAAGGATAACATCTCCTGTTTTGATTTTTCTTATAAGTAGAAGCTTATCCTTGTCTCCAGTCATGTGCTTGGAACATCCATTGTCTATATTCCCAAAGGCCTTTTGTTTTTTAATTGAAAGTGCTAGACCACCTTTTTCACTATATTTCCTTTTCCATGTGCTGGCCTTTATATCTAAGAACTTTATCCTTGGATCTACTTTGTAATTCTTCAGATGGTAGTTTGTAGCTTTGTGACCAAAGTTAAAATAGT
This sequence comes from Picea engelmannii, assembly GCA_009831015.1. Taxonomy (NCBI): domain Eukaryota; kingdom Viridiplantae; phylum Streptophyta; class Pinopsida; order Pinales; family Pinaceae; genus Picea; species Picea engelmannii. The sequence goes on from ML793789.1 coordinate 53,845, forward strand.
AGAAACAATATCCATAGAAAAATTCTTTGTACCTAGAAAATGGTTGTATTCTTTGAGCAAATCTATTTCTTCCATGCTGATGATTTCCTTGAGTAGCGAGTGTACTATTTCCTTGTTCTACAGATTCAGTTCTGGCACCTTTTTCTTTACTCCTCCTGGGTGGTTGATTATCTTCCTTTGTTTCTGCGGGTTTGTTGTCATCATTGGATGTAGATTTGACAAACTTGATGAAGTCTCTGTTGCTTGGATGACCACTACTTGATCCCTCTTCATAACCCAAACCTATTTTCAACTTTGGATTCCTTTGTTGATTCATAATGGTGGCTAATCCTTCTGAGGCTTTGATACTCGACAGATTCTGATGATACAAGGCTTGAAACTTCTCCAACTCTTTCCTAGTTTTCACTACTTCTTCTTCTAGAGCTTTACATCTTTCCTTCTTTTCTGATAATTGTTGTTTCAGAATGTCCTCAATTTTCTTTGCCTGTTCTAATTCCACTTTTTGCAGGACAAATCTTCATTAGTTTGTTTACTGTCTTTCTCGAATTGTATCAGCAATTGTTTTTTCTTTCTGTTCTTAATTCTAAGTCTATCAATCTCTTCCAGTGCATTGATCAGTTCCTCTTCCAAATCAACCACAGCTTCTTCTTCATTAGCCTCACTTCTTGTGCTTTTATTATCATAATCCTCTTTGGCCATAAGCAATAAGTCATTTACCTTATCTTCACAGGAAGAGTCACTATCGGTGTCTTCTGAGGAGTCATCATTGTTTACACATAAACTTTTCTTTTTATCAAATCTTTTGGATTTGAACTTCTTTTCACCTTTATATTTATGATCATGTTTCTTGTGTGGACATTTATTTGTGAAAAGACCTATTTTACCACAGTTGAAACCTTTGAAGGGTAGCTTACCTTGGTGCTTGCCTGATTCTTTCTTTAGTTTTCTCATGAATTTTGCTTCAATTTCATCAGGCTCAGAATCTTCATTCATATCTGCTTTAAATGATGTTTCTCTAGAGGTGGGTTTATCTATAACTATCCTCATTTCATATGCGGTCAACATTCCTAGAAGTTAATCAAAAGACAAAGTCTTTATATCATTTAGTTCTTCTATGGCTGAGACCTTTGGGTTGAACCTATCTGGTAGAGATCTCAAAATTTTCTGAACTAAGGAGGGCTCCTCAATTTTTTCACCAAGTGATTTCATTGCATTTACTAGTTCTTCAACCCTCAAAAAATACTTCCCAATGGTTTCATCTTCTTTCATCTGTAGATTTTCAAACTGTACTCTGTAGGTTTGAAGCTTGGCATCTTTTACCTTCTCATTACCTTCATAACTGCTAATGAGTTTGTCCCACATTTCTTTGGCAGTCTGAAGATGCATCACCTTTACAAACTTGGTTTCTGCAAGTCCATTCAAGATAGCATTCATTCCCTTAGCATTAAAGCTAAATTCTAACTTATCATCCTTGGAAGCTAGCACAACAGGATTTAAGTATCCAGTCTCTACTACATCCCAAACATTAGCACCTAAGGCCATTAGGTATGTTCTCATTCTAACCTTCCAGAAGGTGAAGTTTGTTCCATTAAATAGAGGAGGCTTAGTGACTGAAGTCCCTTCATGACTTGACATGTTTAAGCTCCAGGATCAACACTTAGCTAAAAGGGGCCAGCTTTGATACCAATTGTTGGACAACTGAGAGGGGGGGGGGTGAATCAGTTGTAACCTTGCTTAAACAATTATGCTTATTTTAAACTCTTTACAGAGCACTCAATGACAATCACAATAATGTAGGGAAGTAAGCAATTGTACATTCAACATCATTCACACATATGAGATACACAGAGACAAATATTTGCTGAGGAATCCCATAAAGGGTAAAAACCTCTTCTTCCTTATATGATTAGTAATCTTTAAATTCTTTACATTATCATACATATGAGCTCCAACTCATTGTGAGGCTACAACCTCTGTTTTGCAAGCTGCAACTTGCTGAGAGAACCAACTCTCTGTTTTCTCTAGCACCCACTAGAAGGAAGCACCAACTGCCTGGTTTCTCTAGCACCCACTAGAAGGAAGAACCAACTCCCTAAGTGTTCCAGCACCAACTGGATGGAAGCACCAACTTCCAGTCACACAGGCACCAACCTGTATAACAGAGAACAACAGTTCTCCCTTGCACCACCCTGCCACCCTAGTTTCTCTGGCTGCAACCAGATGGAAGCTACAACTCCCTTTGTTCAAGCACCCACTTGAACCTCTGAGGAAAACAGTCCTCTCTAGCACCTCCCTACCGCCCTAAAATATAAATCTTTGCTATTATGACTTATTACATTGATATAAAGTTCTTCAATGGCTTACCAGTTTCATCACTGTTCTGCTACACTGCGTTGCTCTGTCTGCATCAGTGTCTTCTGCACACTCCTTGCACTTTCTATTCTTTTTCCTTTTATGCTCCTTACGCCATGTCTCTTCAATGCACCATTCCCCTTCTGTGCATTTTTTCTGCTAAGCTCTCCTCCTCCTTCACACCTCAATCCCTCATAACAACAACAACCCTCATCTCTTCTTTGTTCTGCATACTTATAGTCTTTTTCCTCCTTGTGCATGCTATCTCGCAATGCTTCTGCATGCTCACTCCATGTTGATTGCTCTGCTTGATCATCATCACCACTCTTTAGCTTCTCTGGCTATTTTTCTCACGCATCCATCATCACTAGGTGTTATGTCGAGATTCCTCATCTTCTTTGGCAACTGAGACTCTTCATCTTTTTTGTCATAGACGAGCTCATACTCTGGCAGAAACCATCATTTGTTTCTAGCAGTTACACTGTGAAGTGTAATAATAGCCCTTCGATCTTATTCAAATTCATCTACACCGTTGAATTGACTTCATTGAATCTTACGTTCATTTTTTCGTTTCGACATTTCGGCATTCGGCAATTCGGCATTCGTGTGATCAAGTGTCTCGACACTCTAGGTCGCGAACCCCAAAATGGAGCTTGGTTACACTAGCTCCTTCCTCCATATTCCATCGATGTGACCAATGGCTGTGACCATAGCCTACACCAAAAGGTGTTTTCGCATTTCAATGATTCCTTTTGCGAGGCATCTCGACTCTCCAAGTCGCGTTCCCCAAAACTCCGTAATGAAGCTTGTTGCTTCAAGATTTTTCCCTATAGCTCTTTGACGGTGTGACTAGCATCGGTGACTGAGTACTTATCCTTAATGTGCTTTCATGATTTCCCTTTTCGGCACTTCGGCGTTCCTTTGGCGATGTGTTCTTGATGATCCATGTCCCAGTATCCAAAGCTCCGAAATGGAGCTTGGTTGCACCAGCTCCGATCATTTCGACAATTTTCATTTCGGCCTTTCGTGATTCTTGCGATGAAGAGTCTCGTCACTTAACTCTTCCAACTCATGGTATCTGAAGCTCCGAAATTGAGTCGTATCAATAGTCCACACCCTTGATGATTCGACGGTTATTCTCTACCCCGGGACTTCATCCTTCGGGACTTTGGGGGAGTGATAGTGATAAAAATCCCGAAGCTAAAACTCCTAGAGTGAGATCAGTCTTGCGTCACTCGATGACGTGTCATGACTCGAGTGGCTGCCATGTGTCACTCAGAATTTGTGAATTCTAGTGGCCTGAAATGCCAAATCAACTTGACACTTGTCATTTTCTGATTATGCCATGTGTCATGTTCTTCCACCTATTCTTTCTGACGTGGTCTGTCACATTCGCTTCCTTCTTCCGGGATTTTGGCATTTCACATTTCTTGATTCCGAGACCCCTGATGATGAAGAAACTTGACTCTTCCAACTCCCGGTATCCAAACCTCCGGTATGAAGTCTTTGACATTTCACGATTTCTCATTTTGCGTCTTCGGGTTTCACGACTTCGGGACTCCTGTAGTAGGAGTTCTTGACACCCCCAACTCTCGATATCTGAAACTACGAAATGGAGTCAGATCAGCTGTATTTCGGTATTTCTTATTTTTCCTTTTCGAAACTCCTGTAGTGAGAGTCCTTGATATCTCCATCTCCCGATGTCCGAGATCCGGATATCCAATACTCCAAAATGGAGTCGGATGAACATCACAATGGCCTTTCACATTTCACGATTTCAGGACTCCTGTAGTGAGAATCCTTGACATCTCCATCTCCCGGTATCCAAAATCCCTGTATCCAATACTCCGAAATGGAATCGGATGAACATCATATCGGTGTTTCGCATTTCGTGACTTCAGGACTTCTGTAGTGAGAGTCCTTGACATCTCCATCTCCCGGTATCTAAAATCCTGGTAGATGAAACTCCAAAATGGAGTCTTTGTGGTGCTTTGATCTTTCTCCATGCATCCATCCCCGATCAATTCTCAATCCAATAGCTCATATCATTTCGCCATTTCGCATTTTGCGATTTAGAAGGATAGAGCACTTCCTCCCTTTGACTTCTTGGTCAGCGAAATGCTGATCTATGACCACGTGTCCTGCCCGAAGATGGACGATCCTCCTTCTTTTGGGATTTTGTAAGCCCGCTTCACCTTGCACTTTAAAGAACATGTAGGTTCTCCTAGATCCTATGATGGTCAGACCTCGTTCTTGGATCTAACGCCTGAGATCTGTCCTCCATCTACGCGCTCGTCCTATCTGAGTTTAGATCTGATGGTCATCAGGAATTCTGAATGGGATCCAACGATCACTGTCGCTTCTCCTCCTGAGCTTACATCGTTCCTGTTTTTCCATCGATGCACACTCTGATCTTGCCATCAATGACAAGCACACTCTGCACTATCTCTTCTGCTCTTCATGATCTTGCTCTGCTGCGTCTCCCCAAAATACTTCTGGTGCCCACCTGGCACATTGTACCTGTACTCAATTCATCATCGCTATTGTACTTTCCATCAATGACAAGCATATGCTTCTTGTAAAATAGAGAAAAATAGTTCTCCCTTGCACCACCCTGCCACCCTGATTTTTCTGGCTGCAACCAGATGGAAGCTACAACTCCCAGTGTTCAAGCACCCACTTGAAACTTCTGAGGACAAAAGTCCTCCCTAGAACCACCCTACCACCCTGAAATATAAATCTTTGGTTGTTGGAATCTATTACAATGATACAATATTTATCTATAGCTTACCAGTCTCATCACTGTTCTTCTACAATGCTCTGCTCTTCTTGCATCAGTGTTCTCCTCCACGCATCACAACATCTTTGCTCAACATTTTTTCTGCATTTCATACTTTGTTGAGTTTCTATGCTCTACTCTTTCTCCTCCTGTGCAACTCCCCTTCTGTTCATCTTCTCTTCTGCCTTTATGCTCTGTGTGACCTCTGCATGCCATTTGATGCGCCATTGTTCTACCCTACATGTTGTTCACTGCATCTCTTTCTCATGACGGCATAGCTAACCTGCAGAATCACATCACTTCTATGTTCTGCATTCTTTTCTCACGTTGACTCATCTACCTGATCACCATGGAAACTCTTCATATTCTCTGGTAGTTCTGCTTCCTATGAGTTCATCATCAATGGATGTTATCCCGAGATTCCTTGGCTTCTCTGGCAGTTGAAACTCTTCATCTTCTCTGTCAGTTACAACCAGTCAATTATGTATTCTTTGGCTTCTAAGCCCCTTCCTTCATGTGACCATCGACGATGACCAATTACTTAATCTAAAGGCACTTCCCGATCTCATTTCAGTGAGTGCTAGATCATTTTTACGAAATGACCTTGGGTTATGAGCTTCACGTGACCACGCGATTGAGGGCATGTGCATAAGTGGTTTGAGGGTAACCCACTTTTATCCCTGCAATCCACTACGAGCCTCCACGTGTCCTTTCTCCAAAACCGTGGTTTCAATTGTGGCCTACTCATGAAACATTAAGACCCGAGCATGTTATTGTTGGATCATGTTGTCATTGATGCCAATGGTTTGATTGATTGATGTCATTTATTGATGTCAAGTGATTGATTGATGTCAAAGTATTGATTGATTGATGATTGATGTAATATAATATGTATTGTCCTTGATGCGAATGCATAGATGAAGATGGATCAATGAGTTTTCATTGATACATGATGAAGATGGATCGATGTGGTTCCATTGGTATACGATGCATTGTTGTAAAAATGTATAGATGAATCATTATTGTCTTATCATTATTGATAAGGTGTACAAATGGATGAACTCCAAAGTGGTCCCCTTACGGTGAAAGCCCTCAC
>ML793789.1:66034-77840 GCA_009831015.1 Picea engelmannii
CTAACTAGTTATAAATGAAAACAATGGGTAATGAATAAATGTTGAATGCTAATTGATGATTTTTTGTGCAAGAGGGAAGTTTTGGGAAAAAGAGCCCCACACTCATTCACCCCCCCTCTAAGTGTGGTAGGTGTGTCCAACAGTTATGGCCCCGTAATGGAGCACGACTGTCTATCTCACGATCTTGACGGTGCTCCTGAATGGAAATTTCAGATCTTTCCTCTCAAGTTTGCAGACCATATATCACCTTCCTACATCAACAACTGATATTTACTTCATGATCTAGGCTCCGGGAGTTTCAAATCTCAAACCCTGTTGCTGCTGACTAGATATCTTTTGGAATGGAAGTTCTACTGACATATGTCCTCTTCAATCAACGATCAGAATTTCCTCAGTGATTCTGACCTTCAGGCCTTTCAATTCTCAAACTCTTCTTTCTTCTAGAGAATTTCACCTGGAGTCCACGATCCAACGACACGTGTCCCTCTTGAATCAACATTCGAGATCTCCTTCGGGTCTCTGGACTTCAGAGATTTCAATTCTCAACCTTCACGATATCCCATAACTCTTTTAGCCAAAGTCCACATATTCCTGCCACGTTTTCTCCTCGAATCAACGGTCGTCGTTCACTTCGGGACTTCAACCTTCGGGAGTTTGGGACTTTGTCCTTCATGACTTCGATCCTTCGGTACTTCGGCTCTTCACAACTTCGACCCTTCGACACTTCGGCTCTTCATGACTTCGGCCCTTCTGTACTTCGACCCTTTTGTCATTTGTTGGTAGTGAAAATCCTGAAGTAAAACTCCTAGAGTGACATCACTTTCTTATGTCACTTGATGACATGGAACGAGCCAAGTGTCTGCCACATGTCACTCAGATTTGTGATTTTCAGGTACTTGAGGTGCCAAATCAACTTGACACTTGTCATTGTTTGATTTCACCATGTATCCTTGCTAACGTAGTATTGTTGACGTGGTATGCCACATGTCCATGCTGACGTGGTCCACCACATGTCCTTGGGGATGATATTTTCTAGCATAATCTGCTGATGTAGATCTCCCTAATCTAACAATCATTGTCTGATCTCTAGATTTGATAGTGCTTATTCATTTTGAATTTTTGAGATTCAGTTTTTTTGAATCTCAAACTTTCCAGAGCGTAACCTCCTCGCATCTTTATATCCGAAGTGTATGTTTCTTGTTTGATCAGGATATTAGATCAACGAATCGATCTTTATGCGATGTAGATTTGCTAGATTATCATGTCCTTCCACTCAAAATTGATCCGATGGATGATGAAACTTCACATTCCAGGGATTTCAAATATCAATCTTTCCAAAGCATAACCTCCTTATGTCTTTAGATCCAAAGTGAATCTTGTTCGTTCATCGGTATCTTAGATTTACATCTCGATCTTTCTACGGTGATCCTTTTATAGCTTATCATGTCCTTCCACTTCAATTTGATTTGACGACTATCATTTACTCTGGCTCTCTAGATCTCCGAACTTCATGTTTTTCAAGTCTCAAATTGAAAAATCCTTGAAGTGATTTGCTCCGGAGTTGAGGATCATGTGCCGCCTATCAGTATTGACAATGGACGGTCCCTTCTTAATTCAGGACTTCAGGACTTTGACAAGTCCTCTCTCCTACGCTCATCCAAAGTCTTAACCTTCGTGCATTTATTTCTGGATCCAACGATTGTTGATCCTCGACACTTAGATCCAATGGATCAGATCTTTACTACTCCTCTGCACTCCCTTTGGTCAATGGACATTGATCTGATGGTCATCGGGTATTCGAGATTGGTGATCCGACGACCATTGTCATTCTTCCTCTTAAGCTTACTGATATCTCTAACTTAGAAGGTTTTCTAAGTGTTCAAAGGTCTCGACCTTTTCTCCTCCTGCGATTCCTTCTCTTGGCCCTCAGCTGGACTTCTGGAAAGAGAAAAGCGTTATCTCTTCTGAGCTTTGATCTCTACATACTCACACTATTCCTCATGAGGTTTGATTTTCATAATGTTCACTTCTTCTCCTGAACTTATGCTTTCCCTGTTAGCCATCATTGTTGCTTTCCTCATTGCTTCTTTTCTTGCCTATAAACATACCATCGTCATTGTTGTTCTTGCCATCAATGACAGACACACTCTGCCTGTAAACGTGCCAACAATATCCCCCTTTGGCATTGATGGAAACCCTGAAGGGATGCACTGTTCTACTTGGAACTCCAACTGTAACATCCATACCACACCTTTTCTCCCCCTTTGACATAAATTTCAAAGAAAACATGCTCCCCCTGAGTTGTTACAGTAATTTTTAGAGGTATCAGATATTCAACCATCAGAAATTCCCCCTGACAGGATGGACTCTCTTATTTGAGTCCTTTAGAGTATTTGTATCTAACTCAGAGTCTTCTCCTTCTAATTCTTGGACCTGTTCATCTTCATCTTCATCTGTGTCCTCTGTAGTATACTCAATATTGATCATCTCTCTTACTGGGACTCCTTAATCAACCTTTTCTTATCATAACTAAATGACTCCTCTTGTCACTCTGCTCTCTCTGCTTCTCACTGCTCTCTCCCTTTGGAAAAATATTATCTCTTTTTGACAAGGTCTTTCCTCTTGTTATCTCTACAGGATGTCATGTACATCAGAATGATGTTGCTACAGATGTCGTTGTCCTACTGGAACACTACACAATTGTAGCTCATATTTTTTAAACAACAATTGGATCTTCCCATTGATCTTCATCGATCTCTAACCAGATGTATACATATTTATCCAAGATGCTTCTTTGTTGTACATTTCTCTAAAGTTGTATGAGAAATTTTATACTATGCTTGTCACATTGCAATTCTTTTTGCAACAATTAACTTCACTCATGTTTACTTGTTCATTCTTTGCTATCCACCTCTGTGAGTGTCCTAGTTTCTTGAACTTTGTTTTCTGATCTTCTATTACAAAAACTTCATTTATCTTCTATGATGCTTACAATCCAAGGATTTTATGACCATATTCATCATAAGAGAAAGCAAGAACCATTACAAACAATATCAAACCTCCTTTGATTCATCAATGAAGGCATCTCTCATCTAAACTTACTTTGAGGTGTATGAGTAGCTTCTGGATGTCTTCCTTGATCTGATCTTCTAAATATTGCAATATTGATTTCATTCTTTGAACATGAAGAACCTAATTCATACCTACTTTCCCTTTTTATAAATGAAGAACCCGTGTCAGACTTGTCTTCACCCTTTAAAGATGAAGGACTTGAATTAGTTTTCTTAGGAGTACTGATTTCTTCCTCATTGTATCCAAGACCGAATTTGTCATTTGGTGATCTTTGACTATCCAAGATCTCATCCAGAATCATGGAACTATTCAAGAACATGATTTGGGTGTTTGATTTCTCAACCTTATTTCTAAGATTCAAAACTTCTTCTTCTATCTTATGAAATGATTCTTCTTCTACTTCTTCCATGGGATAAATGCTAACAGATCATTCTTTTATTGTATCCAAGTCTTCTTATTTTCTTGTAGGGGAGGATTCAATATCAACATTTTATCTGTCCTTATGCTTTTACTTATACACGGAGACTTGTACATGTCTCCATTCATGTTCTTGGAACATCCACTGTCTATATACTAGAGGTATTTTTGTTTTTGAGATGAAAGTACTCGACCAATTTTTTCACTATCTTTCTTTTGCATGCGCTGGCATTTCTACCTAAGAGTTTAATCCTTGGATGTGCTTTGTAATTATTTAGATGACAATGTGAAACCTTGTGACCAAAGTTATGACAGTTATAGAATTCGAGCTCATTGTTCAATAGGTCAAATTTATTGGTGTAACGTTGTCTACTCATTGGCTGTTCATTATTTCTTGATCTCCTTAGTTGCATGTCTCTAAGCTTAATTTGACAATTTGGAATCTTATGACCAAAATTAGAACAATAAAAAAAATAACCATGGAAGAAATTTTGGTACCTGAAGGATGGCCTTCTTCTTGGAATTTATTGCTCCAACTTCTGATCTCTTTGTTTTTAATCAGGGATCATCTTGTCTTTATTATATTTTGGTGACAAAGTACTCTCATGGTCTGATTGTCTTCTGACTTGGAACTTGATCATCTTTACTAACTCTTTACTTTCTAGCTGTTTGTTGCTTGAACTATTTACATAGACTAAACTAGTATTCAACAAGGGAGATCTTTGTTTGCTTAGAATGTCGTTTAGTTATATTGTGTCTTTAATGCTTGGAAGATTTTGGAGATACAATGTTTTAAAATTCTCCATATCTTTTATGGTTTTTACTACCTCTTCTTCCAAGGCTTCACATATTGCCTTCTTTTATGATAACTGTTGTTTCAGAATGTCCTCTATTTTCTTTGCCTCTTATAATTCCACTTTTAGCAGGGAAAAGTCTTCATCAAGTTCTTTATTTTCTATCTCAAACTGTATCACCAATCACTTTTTCTTTTTCTTCTTAGATCTGAGTCTAGAAATTTCTTCTAGAACACTGATCAGTTCTCCTTCCAAGTCAACCACGGCTTCTTCATATTCAAAATCACTGCCTGTTCTTTTATTATCATAATCCTCTTTGGCCATCAACATAAATTCATTAACCTTTTCTTCATGGGAAGAGTCACTATCCGTGTCTTCTGAAGAGTCATCATTGTTTACACATAAAATTTTCTTTTTACCAAATCTCTTAGGTTTGTACTTCTTTTCACCTTTAGAATTTTGATCCTACTTATTGTGTGGACACTTAGATTCAAAGTGAACTATCTTTACACAGTTAAAACATTTGAAGGGAAAATTGCCTTGGTACTTGCCTGATCCTTTCTTTAGTCTTCTCACAAATTTTTCTTCAATTTCATTAGGCTCAGAATCCTCATTCTTATCTACTTTAAATGATGCTTCTATATATGTGGTTTTATCTTTACCTATCCTCATTTCATAAGTAGTCAGAGTTCCTAGGAGTTGGTCAATAGACAGAGATTTTAGATCATTAATTTCTTCTATAGAAGAGACCTTTGGGTTGAACCTATCTAGTAGAGATCTCAAAATTTTATGAACTAAAGAGACATCTTCAATTTTTTCACCAAGTCCTATCATTTAGTTTAGTTGTTATTCAACTCTCAGAAATCACTTCCCAACAATTTCATCCTCTTTCATCTTTAGCTGTTCAAACTGCAATCTATAGGTTTGAATATTGGCATCCTTTACCTTCTCATTACCTTCATAACTGCTAATGACTTTGTCCCATCTTTCTTTGGAAGATTCTAAGTTCATAACTTTTACAAATTATGTTTCTACAAGCCCACTCAAAATAACATTCATAGCCTTTGCATTGAAGTTGAATTCTATCTTGTCATCCTTAGAAGCTAGTACAACTAGTTTTACATAACCAGTCTTGACCACATCCCAGACATCTGCACCTAAAGCCATTATGTAGGTTCTCATCCTAACTTTCCAGAAGGCAAAGTTTGTTCCATTGAATAGGGGGGCCTTATTGGTTGAAGTTTCTTCATGGCTAGTCATGTTTAAGCTCTAGGATCTATCCTTAGAAAAAAGGAACCTGATCTGATACCAATTGTTGGACAAATGAGAGAGGGGGTGGATCAGTTGTTACTGTGTTTAAACAATTATCCCCACTTTAAACTCCTTAAATAACACTCAATTACTATCACAATGATGCAGGGAAGTAAGAAACAAAATATTAAACATCAATCAGACACATGAAATATACAGAGACAGATATTTCCTTAGGAAACCCATAAAGGGAAAAACCTCTTCTTCTTGATATGATAAGTAATATTTATTTTATTTACAATATCATTCTTAGGAGCACCAACTCCCTTTGCGGCTACCACCTCTGTTTTACAAGTAGCAACTTGCTGAGAGCACCAACTCTCTGGTTTCTCTAGCACCCACTAGAGGGAAGCACCAAGTCCCTAGTTTCTCTAGCACCCACTAGAAGGAAGAACCAACTAACTGAGTGTTCCAACACCAACTAGATGGAAGCACCAACTTTCAGTTACACAGGAACCAACCTGTATAATAGAGAACAATAGTTCTCCCTTGCACCACCTTGCCACCCCGATTTTTCTAGTTGCAATCGGATGGAAGCTACAACTCCTTGTGTTAAATAACCCACTTGAAACTTCTAAGGACAATATTCCTCCCTTGAACCACCCTACCACCCTGAAATATAAATATTTGCTTGCTGGAATCTATTACAGTGATAGAATATTGATCTATAGCTTACCAGTCTCATCACTGTTTTGCTACATTGCTCTTCTCTTCCTGCATCAGTGTTCTCCTCCATGCATCCCAGCCTCTTTGTTCAGGTTTTTTGCTGCATTTCATATTCTATTGCATTTATATGCTCTGCTCTTTCTCCTCTTGCGCAACTCCCCTTATGTTCATCTTCTCTTCTACCTTTATGCTTTGTATGACTTCTGCATGTCGTTTGTTGCACCATTGTTCTTGCCTACAGGTTGTTCACTGCATCTCTTCCTCATGACTGCATAGCTAACCAGCAGAATCACATCACTACTCCATTATGCATTATTTTCTAATGTTGAGTCATCTTCCTGATCATCATGGCAACTCTTCATCTTCTCTGGCAGTTCTGCTCCCTATGAGTTCATCATCAGTGGGCGTTATCTTGAGATTCCTTAGCTTCTCTAGCAGTTGAAAATATTCATCTTCTCTGTCAGTTATAGCTAGTCAATTATGGATTCTTTGGCTTCTAATCCCCTTCCTTCACGTGACCATAGGCGTTGACCAATCTCTTAATCGAAAGTCGCTTCCCGATCTCATTTTAGTGAGTTCTAGACCCTTTTTACGATATGACCTTGGGTTATGAGCTTCATGTGACCACACGATTGCAGGCATGTCCATAGGTGGTTTGAGGATAACCCTCTTTTCACCCCACAATCCACTATGAGACTCCATGCGTCCTTTCTCCAAAACTGTGGTTTCAATTGTGGCCTCCTCATGAAAAATTATGCATTGTCTTCACAGGCACAAAATGAGCATCCTTTGTTAATTTGTCAACTACCACCATGATTGAATCGTGTTGCTTATTCGTTCTGGGTAATCCTATGATGAAATCCATGGTGATCACTTCCCATTTCTTCTTTGGGATCGACAATGGTTGCAGAAAACCCGTTGTGTGCCTATGCTAAGCCTTCACCTTATGAAATTCCATACATCGAGCGATGTAATCAACAACATCCTTCTTCATTCTTGGCCAAAAGAACTGGCATCTTACTGCTGTAATTGTTTTCTGGTAACCTGGATGTCCAGCATAAGGAACATCATGCATTTCCTTTAGAACCAAATTCCTCAATTCTCCAAAACTAGGAACATAGATTCTATTTTTATGCATGAGTAATCCATCTTCCTTTATCTCGTACTCCTTTACTTTCTGCTCTACATTTACTTGTTGTAAGTTTTCCTTTACCTGTAGGTAATGCTGATCTGTAACAAGACCATCTAAAATTCTTCTTTTCAAGTTTGACTGATGCATACTAACAACAATAGCATGCATTGTTAATGTTTATGCCATTATTATAGTTCTTTGCATTTCAATAGATAAGAGCATAATAAGAACAAGATCACCGAGAAATACACATTCACAAGAGACACAAAATTTATCTTGGGAAACCCTCTAGGGGAAGAAAACCCAGCAAAAACTTCCTTATCATAAATATCTTATACAATGTTCAAGAGATAACTCAAACCAATACAGAAATTCCTCCCCAAGATATGCACCACTCTTCTTCTCCTCTCTCTTGTAATTGCAGCTTGCCTCATAAGAGAAATGAGCAAGTGAGTTGTGTTCAAATGAGGCGCTAGCCTCCTATATTTATACAAGTTCTGGCACATGTGAAGTGTCTCTTCACTGGTAGGGTCGACTTCTCAATCTAGGTGGGTAAACCCACCTTTATTATATTTCTGGGTCTCTTAATTAAATGTTGGGGCCGACTTCTTATTCTATCTATTATAATTGTCTGTTGACCAATCCACAAAAGGGGATTTGGTCCTAATACAATTATCGACATGATTAATCCACAATGGAGATTAATCCTATGAATAAAATAACATTAATGATAAGAATACTCTTTGCAGTTACATTATTTCAACACTCCCCCTTAACAAAAAGGGTATTCTTCAACAACATTAGGTGAGAGAGGTCTGCATCATCAGTGGAATCAGGAGGATAGTATCGTCAATATCATCTTGAAACATTGGCTATCACATTTACGAGTCATCGGAAGTTTTCTTCATCGGTAGCATCATCATTCTTGAAAGAATGCTATCATCATATGCATCAAATATGTATCAGTAAAAATGATACCTCATCACAGCACTAGGCTGGCACATCACAGTACTACACTGGCTCAATGTCACAGCGGTTAAGATGGTAGCTTAGTGTCAGTCACATCTTGATTTATGTCTAACAACTAGGTCAAAAGCAAGGAATGTCACCATCTCGCTTTACATCTAACAACTAGGTCAGAAGTGAGGAATCACAACATCATGCTTTATGTCTAACAACTAGGTCAAAAGCATGACTCATCTTTATTTACGTCTAACAACAAGGTCAGAAGAAAGGAACAAATCAACATATCTCTTTACATCTAACAACGAGGTCAGAAGTGAGGAATCATCTTTCTTTATGTCTAACAACTAGGTCAAAAGAAAGGAATCAACGACGTCATTCTTTACGTCTAACAACTAGGTCAGAAGCATGACTCATCTTGCTTTACGTCTAATAGCAAGGTCAGAAGCAAGGATCACATGGTGTCATACTTTATGTCTAACAGTGAGGTCAAAAGCATGACTCATCTTGCTTTACATCTAACAATGAGGTTAGAAGCAAGGATCACACAACGTCATGCTTTACATCTAACAACAAGGTCAGAAGCATGACTCATCTTGCTTTACGTCTAACAACTAGGTCAGAAGCAAGAAATACATATACTCCCCCTTTCAGGGAGGGTCCTTTCAGACTATACCAAGCTTATCTCGAAAGTGTTCAAACTTTACATAGGATAGAGGCTTAGTCAACACATCAGCAACCTGTTCATCCGTGCTAATGTACTGGAGCTTCAAGGCTCCTCTCTATACCATGTCGTGGATGAAATGATAGCAGATCTCTATGTGCTTCGACCTGTCGTGGAACATAGGATTCTCTATAATTTTAATGCATCTTTGATTGTCACATAGAATCATGGTTGCTCTCATCTCCAAATCAAATAGGCCTGTCAACAAATTTCGAAGCCATATAGCTTCGCAAATAGAAGAACATGCAGCAATGCACTCTGCTTCCACTGTGCTGAGAGAAATATTGGATTGTTTCCTACTCTGCCATGAGATCAGAGTTGATCCCAAACTGAAACATCATTCGGAAGTGATTTTTCTGTTAGCAATGCTTCCTGCCCAATCTGCATCAATATATCCACTCAATGTGAAGTCATGATCTCCATCATAGCTGAGACCATAATCCACTATACCTTTAAGGTACCTCATCACATGTTTTGCAGCCACTAGGTGAACACGTCTGGGCTCTACTAGAAACTAACTCAAGGTGTTCACTACAAAACAAATGTCTGGTCTGGTGTTCGTCAGGTACATTAGCGATCCAATAATATGTTTGTACAATGTGGCATCTATCAAATCTGACAAAGTATCGACTAGCAGCTTCAGCTTTGCTTCCATGGGAGTATTCATGGACTTGCATTCTAGCATGTCGAATCTATTTAAGATTTCGACCGTGTACTTCCCTTGGTTAAGGAAGATTCTCTCTGGACTCTACCATACCTCAAGGCCTAAGAAGTAATGCATTAGACCAAGGTCTTTCATTTCAAATTCTGCGGTAAGTCTCTGTTTACATTCAACGATGAGCTTTTCTTCTCTAATTAAGAATAAGTCATCCACATACAGTAATAGTATTACTGGTTCATTATCCATAATCTTGAAGTAGAGATTTGAGTCTGCTTTACTCTTGGTAAAGCCCAAGCTCGTCAAGAAACTGTCTATACGGCCATACCAAGCTCTGGGAGCTTGCTTCAATCCGTATAAGGATTTCTTCAATCGATAGACATGAGACTTCCTATCTTCAACCTCAAATCCTTGGGGTTTCTCTATATACACTTCCTCTTCGATAAAACCATTCAGGAAAGATGTCTTCACATCCATCTGGTGCAGCTTCCATTTCATCTTGGCAGCAAGAGCTATAATGGTTCTGATTGAAGTGTATCTGGCCACAGGAGCGAATGTCTCTTCATAGTCGATACCTTCCTTCCGGGAAAATCTACGAGTGACAAATCTTGCTTTCTATTTCTCAATACTTCCATCAACAACATGTTTTATTTTGAAGAGCCATTTTGATGATACCACATCCTTACTTTTTGGTCTGGTAACTATTTCCCATACATCATTCTTTATTATGGATTGGTATTCCTCTGTCATGGCATCTGCCAATTCCTTATTTTGGATGGCCTCTTCAAAGCATGTAGGTTCTTCATCAAGTAGAATGCACATCAAAGTCATGTAACTGGAGAATGGCTTGGTCTTTTCACCTGTCTCATGGTTCCTTCTGGAACACCATACTTCTATCCATCTTGAATGTGCTCTCTTGCCCAAGAAGGCTTTCTTTTATGGGAGAAGGTCATTTGAGGAGGTTCTTGAACTTCTGTTATATCATGATCTTCAAGAGTCTCCTCATCAGGGGAAGTTACGACTTCCCTTACAGGTTCTGTAGCTCTAGGAACTTCCCTCATGGATTCTGTAGTCCTGGGATTTATAGGTTCCTCTTCATATACCTCTTCAAGATGGCATCTTCTCGATTTCTTAAGTGTTGCTTCTTCATCAAAGGTCACATCCCTACTGATCTCAATATGGTGGTGACCAGGTATGTATATTATTAAGGCTTTGGATACCTCACAGTATCCCACAAATATTCCCTTCTTTCCGGAGGGTTCTAGCTTGTTTCTTTTCTCTTTCGGTATATGGATAAATATTGGACAACGAAATATTTTGAGATGGCTTATATCTGGCTTCTTTCCGGTGAACTTTTCTTTTGGGGTCTTGAACCCAAGTGCACTATGGGATAATCTGTTCTGCACATAAATAGCTGCCATTGCTACTTCTGCCCATAAGCACATAGGAAGATCTTGATCGTGAATCATGGTCTTCACAGCTTCCATAATTGTTCTGTTCTTCCTTTCAGCTACACCATTTTGTTGAGGATTATAGGGAGTAGTGAGTTCCCTCTTGATCCCGACATCTCTGTAGAAGTTTATGAACTCCTTCGAGGTATATTCTTCTTTCAGAAAGATTCTCTATCAAGGCTTTGAATTCCTTGAATTTACTGAATACTTCATCTTTAGATTTTAAGAAATATATCCAGGTCTTACGAGAATAATCATCAATAAATGATACATAGAATACATACCCGCTAATGGAGGATGATGGCATTGGCCACACACGTCTGAATGGATGAGTTCCAATGCTTCTTCTTCTTTGTTGTCCCTCTTTGGAAATGGGTTCTTGATGTTCTTCCCTTGTGCACATCCATTGCATATGCCTTCCTGATCAACCTTGAGTTCTGGTAAACCTGCGACAACTTTGCATATGTATGGTAGTGCCTTGTAGTTGATGTGGGCCAATCTTCTATGCCAAAGTTCGCATGAGTTTTCGATGGCATGGGTCATAGCAGTTTCTGGGTGACCCTTTAGCTTATATAAACCATTTTCTTCACTTCCGATGATGATTGCTTCATTTAAGGT
>ML793789.1:101205-140936 GCA_009831015.1 Picea engelmannii
TGTTGTAGCACTTTAATGTCACAATTCAAAGACTCATAATACTTAATTAAGCCACCAACCTATGCTAAGGTCTAAGATTCTCTAGATAAATTAAATCACACTTGCGAGAATTGAAATCACACTTGCAGAAAATTAAGATCACATTTGCAGAAATCATAATCACTCCTGCAGGAATTGAAATCACTCTTGCGAAAATTAAAATTACACTTGCAGGAATTAAAATCACTCTCGCAAAAATTAAAATCACACTTTCAATAATTAAAATCACTCTTGCAGAAATTGAAATCAAAATTGCAGGAATTAAAATCACTCTGTAGAAATGAAGCTTATGGTTTATTGGGGACCTGCTTGAGTATAATTAAGGTCTTGTGTTGTCACAACAATTAAGTGTTCATTCATTCAATATTAATCCAATAATGTCAATCCAAAATTGTAGAGACTAAACCTAAAGAGAATCATACAGGAAACACACTAAATGCAATTGCAAGGGAAGTTGTAGAAATGTGAGTTGAAACACAAAAAGAAATATAACTGAGTTACAACAATGTGAATCATAATAATTGAGTTCTATTATAACCGAAAATTGAAGAGACACAAATTGTAGCTATGAAAGGAGCAGATCAATTGTGACGTTGTAAAATGCTAAACTTAGAAAACTAAGCCACTCATAAATCGTAACATTGTTATGTATACTGGAAATGACAACAGACTAAAAGATAATTTGGAAATAAGAGAATCACACTATGATTCTAGAGAAACCATAAACCAAAAAACATACACAACATGTGAATAAATTTACGGACCCTGAATCATAACAATTGAAAGAAGCTACACAATAAAATAATTGAACAGAAGTAAAATGATAATTCTAACACTATTGTTAAATGATAATTCTAACACTATTGTTACAGGAAGTACCTAACTAAGGAGGGGGGCCTACCCCTTTAGGCGAGCTACTGGATTAAGTAACCAGAATCACACGATCAACCAATACATCAACACATAAGTAGAAAGATGAAACCGGATTTATATCGTCGTAAGTTGAAAGTTACAAAAGAAAAATGTAATTGCCCAAATAATTTCCTCCTCTAGCTCTTATGGAGCTGAGGATTTTATACAAAGTGAATATGGTTCTAAAATTATATAATTAGTGGATGGAAATCCATGAGAATCTGGCTATTCATCTGGTTACATCGATTCTTTTAATTGCATACGTATGCTTACTCGATAGGTAACCAATTCTTCTAGTCACATATTTGTCTTCTGTCGCTTTCTCTCATGGAGATTGGTTCCCAACTGTCAGCTCCCAATTTCCAACTACAACGTTGACCGATGGGATTGTGAGCTATTTCTGAAGTCACAGCATGAAAATCATGCTTTCAGTTATAATTGTTTTGTCTAGAATTACAACAATCACAAATACACCTTGAGTTGTAGAAATTGGGTTTTTCACCCAGAATCGCAACATGTTTTTTCACGCTCGAAACTATATCATCTTTGAGTTGCAACAGATAGGTGTTTCCACTACTTGGAGTGTTGCAGCTACTAGATTCACGTGTTGCAATGTTAGTGACTGATAGTAATGTGTTCCTTCCTAATAATTATGCAAAAATGACATAATAATGGCGTATGGGGTAGGACTCATACCTTTGGTGACAAATGAGGAGAACTAGATAATGGAAGTCTAAAAAATAAAAGTGATAGACATGAAATGTTTAGAAAAAAAGTATAGATGAGTGTTGCTAGTATGCCATTTTAGGAACCCGCCAATTATCCATATGATGATGAAGATATATATGAATATCAAAATATTGGAAGAAGTGACATTCACACTATGGAAGCTCACCTGATGTTATTCCCCTACAACGAAGTTTTGTGGTGGTGATTTACCCACCTCCAAAAAGAGATGACCACCATCATCAATGAGTCCAAAGTCCCAATTACTTCCTTGAATCCCAAAGACATTAGAATAATGTATCAAACCCATGAACCTACAATATCATTAAATGAATCCTTTCTGGAGAAGTTTAGGGTTGATAGTATAGACTTCAAATATCTAGTGAAAGATTGGTACACCAGTTAGGTGAGACAAGTTAAAGAGGGAGAAAGGTACATCCTGATGCAATACTTGAAGATACTATACATGATTCTTAATACAATGATCTGCATACTATATGGTGAAGAAACCAACACACAATTTAGGATGGAATGGTTTATGATGGCATATACAGTGGTGAAGACTAGACATTTGTTCAATTTGGAAACCATCCTAACCTACAACATTTTTAACAGAGACAAAGAAGCTCAAGGTATAAAAAGACATGGTTTTTTATATGTTAGTATATTTGATTGATCCAATCTTCTTTGCACACCATGTCCCTTCTTTCGAATGGAGTTAGACTCCAAGTCATCCTCCAATCCACATTTGTTGTTCGAAATTGTGGGACATAAATTATAAAGATTTTTTTTATAGTATCTATGAATATTTCCTAGCCCCTCTGCACAAGTTGATATTTGGGATGTACCCACACAAGATATCTCAAGGGGCCATCACAAACCTAAAAGAGATGGGGGACTAGTATGTGAGAAAATATTATACCTATATCTCGGTATATAAAAGCACTGGGATGCCAATTTATTAACCAAGTATGTGCCCAAAAAGTTGTTGGCTAGATAAATTGCATGCCAAACAATGGAGAAAGGGATTATAGTCTATCTATCAGATAAAAACAAGAAACACTAGCCAAATTTCCCACTACATGTAGGAAGATATACTCTGTTGAACAAACCCCATGTAGAGATGGAAGTTGAAGCTTTGAGGGAGATATATTTGTGCACAGGGAGACTTAAAGAGCACAATCTACACAATATAGTGCATGACCATTTAAAATTAGTCAATCTCACACACCAATTCATTCATGACATGAAATTTGTAGAGGACCTCTTCAAAGGGGATTTCTTTTTTGAAGAAGTATTATAAAGGTTGAAGAGTGAATCAACAAAGAAAAATATACAAAAGGAAAAAGACAAATAGAGGTATATAGTGAAAGAAAAATTCAAAATGTTACTAGAAAAGGAAAAGGAAAAGATGGAGGCCGAAGAAAGAAAACACACATGGAAAGCTGAGGACAAAGAAAAGAGAGCCATAGAAGCAGAAGACGGGTATCAACAAAAGAAAATAAGCATGTCGAGAAAGATACAAATAAAGATAAGGATTGAGTCATTAATAATTATGTTGAAGGAAAGACAAATAACACTAAGACAAAAAAAAAATCCGAAGAGGATGCTAAGCTTGAAAAAAAGAAAAATGAAGATGAAGAGAAACTAAGACTAGAAGTTGAATCTGAAGAGAAAAGGAAGAAAGAAGAAGAGGAGAAACATGGTAGATCTTAATCACAGGGGAAAGAAGGAGAAAATACAAGCTATAAAATAATAAAGAATAGGATGAATTGGACAGAATTGTGGAAAAACCCAATGCTAGCATAGTTAGCATCCCTATCGAAGAATTCACTCCTATAGAAGTTATCCCTGTAAATATTTCTTACACATCTCAAGAACTAGGGCTAGATGAAGTTGTATTAGTTGTAGGAGATTATAATTACATCCATAAAACTATGACCATTTAGAGGTGAATAAACAAAAGGAAGAGGGGATAATCTACACCCAAGAAGGAGTCCTCCGAGAGGATCATAACATGGAAGGAAAGCCCAGACCTAAAGGAGAATAAAATATAGACTGCATCAACTCTAAATGCATTTGCAGGTGCAAATTCCATGTTGGTATATGAGATAGGAGAATCATTGGACATATCTAGAGCCACAGTAGTTGAGATTGAAGAAGCTATGAACACCATCAAAGACAAATTTGCTGATGAATTAAAAAAGGAGGCCAGTACAACCAAAAAAATGCATAAAGAAGAACTATAGAAAGAATTGTATCTCGAAAAAAATAAATTAGATGTTGAGTTTGAGAGAAGGGCTATTGTAAATACGAGATTACATCATGAAGAGATACAATCTCTCAAGATTAATCACTTAGAGGAAATGGAGCAACTCAAGACCACACATGCACTAGAGATGACAAGATTTCAAGCAGGACGCTTGGAGGTAAGAATCTACAATGAGAGGCTAGAATACATGGTTCAAAATTTGCAGCAAGGTAATAAACTCTTGGAGAATATTATAGAATAAATCCAAAAGGGAGCTACCTTCCTGGGAATGGTAAAATAAGAAGATAGTTCTACAAATGAATAAATCAGAAGCATATAGAAGGAGTGCTTATGTTTATTGAATGAAATACATAAAAACAAGGGAGACCAACTCAAGCTAGGTATGAAGATAGAAAACATAAAGGAAAAGTACCAAAAGGATCAAAATGCCTATGAAAAAATCAAATAATGGAAAGATGTGTATGTGATGCAGGAGCATGATCAGTCAAATCCACATGCGATGATAGCACAACGCCTAGTGCGCCTTTTGAGTAAAATTTTAAATTTTGAAAGATGACATATCTCAGAGAACTTATGAGTAAAAGATGAATCAGAGAAGTTAATGGGAGGAGTTTGAACGATCGTGTCGAATCCATAAGAGATCAGATCGTCCTTTAGATATTTGATTTTGGCGTGGATCTGAAGATTCACCTTAAATTGTCTATCACAGACGTTTATGAAATATGACTTAAGTAGTTGTAGAATTTAATTTCGATCAGGTAGGTAGTTGGAGGAAACCCGAGAGGACCTCTTGTATAAGTAGATGCATCGTATACCTGAATAAAGTTAGCTGCAGAGTAGGAGATATTTTTTACTGAATTTAAGTATTTTTTATCAGGTTGCAACCATTTACATTTGAGGGAATATAACATAGGGATATTGAGCCAATGCATGGTGTTGCTATTGTTTACAGTTTTCCTGTTATTTTATGTTTTCATGAATGAATGAGTTGTGTCATTGAGCATATGATATTGTGAATTATTGGGTTAAGTTTCAAATCATTTCTCTTTGTTGAGTTCATGCAAGGTGTGCATACAGTCCACAAGGAGTTCATTGATGGTGTTTGTTTTGACTCAGAAGCTCAAAAGAGATAGCGTGAAACTTCCATTGAAAAGAGTGCAAAGAGACTGCTTCAAGGTGTGCACATTCTCTTGTAAGAAGTTAAGTCTTGCATAAGAATCTGTTGCAAGGAGTGCACATATTGAAAGTTCAAATAAGTGTTGAAGTAACCCTATGAGGAGTCGAAGGGTTCGAAAATTAAATCTCAAGAGAGATAGTGCAGATAAATATTCAAAGGGAGTGATTCTCTGAAGGTTTCATGAGTCATCGGCTAAGATATGTCCAGGAGGGAGTGGGATCGTTCCATATCATTGGATTTGGGAAAAGTGCACAAGTCTTAAGTCTTTTCATAGGAGCGAGGATTCGTCGAAGTCCCGAAGAGGCCAGAGATCGTCCATCATCCATAGGGACAGGTGGCGTAATATCCACAACTCTGGGGTGAAAGTACTTCAGAAGTCCTGTGGACAAGGAGAAAACGAAATCACCGAAGAGCCAAAGTAGATCTAGGTCGTCGGTTTGCAGGAGATACGTGTCGACAGATCATGTAATTTGGGTGGAAGTACTTAGAGAAGAAGAAAGCATAGGATTTTGAAACTCTCGAAGCCCGAAGAGCCAAAGTTAGTTGCAGTTGTTGATTTGTGGGAGTACATGCATCGACGGATCATGAAATCCGGGTGAAAGAATTCCGGGAGGAAGCAAGCGGGGAATTTGAAACTTCCAAAGGCCGAAGTCCCGAGATGGACTAGAGCCGTTGATTTGAGTTGGACGCGTGGCACATGATCCAAAACTTCAGTAGAAAATACTATGGGGGAAAGCGAAGGTTGAAAGTGTTGAACTCCCGAAGCGTAGAGTCTCGAAGTGGATCTCGATCGTTGATCGTGAAGGAGGACGAGGACCGTTGATATGGTCCTGACTGAAGGTGTCGAAGTTGCGAAGTGCCAGGAAGTTAAGCCATGGGTCATAGCCCAGGGTCACAGGCGAGGAAGGAGCTAGCGCCTGTTAGTGTGAGATTTGGAATAGGGTGATAAGAAGGCAGAACTCGCGGATAACCGTCGATTTGAGAACGAAAAATCGACGGTGAGGAATCATTGCGGGGAGAGGAGGAAAAATTAGAGAATGTGCTAGTTCGCATCCCGCTATTTACCAGTGTTGTTGATCTCGTCGGGATAGGGGATCAACGACCATGATTTAAAGGAGGTTTGGGTGAGCAATTTTCAGATTGCGAGGACATAGTTCTCCGATAAAGAGTGAGCACGTTGGTAGCCCACAATTTCTGTGGACTGTCGATCGATGAGAAAATCGACCACAATTAGATCGTGACCATGAAAACCATGAGGGTGATAACATGGCCTACGTTTGATTGAGTTTGAGACCATCAAGGTCCCAAGGAGTTGATCCAACTCGAAAATATTCATCGATCCTTGACCGGGAGGTCGAGCAACCCAGAGGGAGAGTAAGTGGGGGGTCTACATCAAGTGGTATTAGAGCCTAAAAGAACTCAAATTTGTACTGTGTGTGTGAGAACCAATCAACACAATTCCACTGAGGAGACGCGTGGAGCCAACTGCAGCCAATCGAGTTGTCGAAAGGGAAATGAGAGAATTGTGCGCAAGGTTGTAAGTGATGGAAGCAACACAGAGGAGAACACCTAATGTTGGAGATGTCAGTGAGGTAGAAAGTGAAGAGACAGATGTTGAAGAAACTATAGGGGGAGATTCTATTGAAGAACACTTAATAAAATTTGTTGTGAAGTTGGGAGCTAGAGCAAAGATAGACATCCCAATGTATGAAGGAAATTTAGATGTTGAAGAGATGTTGGACTGGATAAGGTCCATGGAAAAGTATTTTGATTATGAAGATTTCATTGAGGACAAGAAGGCGAGACATGTTGTCACCAGATTGAAATAACATGCAACACTATGGTGGGACAAACTACAGGCTTATAGATGAAGCAAAGGTAAGAAAAATATTAAGAGTTGGGATAGGATGGTAGCAAAGATGAAGGATAAGTTCATGCTCAAGGATTATCAGATAAATATGTTTAGAAGGATGCAGAACCTGAGACAGAAGGGAATGACAATGAAAGAGTACACAAAATATTTTTACAAGTTCAACATCAGGACTAGACAGAGGGAGAGAGATGAAGAGAAATTTTACAGGTACATAAATGTCCTGAGATATGAGATCCAGGATGAAATTGGAATGATGTTCGTGATGACAATAGAGGAGGCATATCAATGTAACATACCTAGCCACCCAGAGGCCGGGTACGCTACCTGCAAGCCCTCCCTCGGACTCTTTCTCTTACTGATACCTTCTTTAGTCATTAAGGATGAAAAAGATAACAGATTTAACAACATGCATAGCAATATCCAACAAGCATGCATAATCTAAATATTACATTTAATTAAATATACATAGCAGAAATACATTCATACACATGTATATGATAATTAAATTACACAACAGAAAATAAATTCATACATAGGTAGGAATATCATGACACATAGCACTTATCTTTATGAAATATGACACCGACTGGCTGCAGACCAAGGACGTTCCACCCAACCGTAGACACAACTGCTCCAAATATCAACAACAGTGTCACCCATGATCTAGGCTATGAATCCACAAGGACGGTTCCAGAGTGTAATTGGGTTCCCAAACCAGTCAGATCTCAAGCTCTCACAAGTTTATCGACACCCACAACAATCCAAGTACCCTGCTCTCTTCTACCCATCCTATGCCACCCGAGAGAATGGACCTCCACTCTTCTTTGCCACGCAGTCCCTCAGGAAGTCCTTCTCCTTCCTTCCAGGGCTTCCAACACAGCTGGTCTAGAATCTCAATGCCGGAACTATCAGGACTCATAGTTGTGAGAAAATCATGGCACATGACAATGCATTTCAAACATGTAGGCCCCAGGTCATGATTAGATCACACCAGTGACCACTACAACAAACTATCCCCGTGGCTAATTCTTCAGAAGCTTTGTTTCCTTTCACTTTTCCAACCAAGACGCATGTGAGGATGGGTCAATGAATGGGTCAAGGAGTGCATGGGAGTGTGTGAGGGAAGAGTGAGTCAGTGAATGGGAAATCAATGAACAAGTCATTAGTCCAACCCCCCCATCAGACCAAAGGCAGGTTTAAGTAACCTCGTGGGGAAAACAAGAACCTCTTGGCCTTCCCCAAGAAGGTCACGTAACCAATCCCCTCCCTTAGACAAAAAGGGAAATAATAAAATAGGAATAACACTTAGTCCCTCAATCTCCCTCTCTTGTGGAATCACAACCCCCTATAACTCTAGTCCTTATCCGTCTAGCAACCAATGATGTGTTTATTATTATTAATGATCAAAAAATTATATTTCTTGGTCATACTGGCCCTTCATTAATTGTCTAGGAACTCTGGCCTCTCAGCATTATAACAATACATTATTTAAAATGGGGGTTCAAATCCTGGGGTGTTACATCCCCTCCCCCTTATTTTGGCATTATCCTCAGTGCATATACAGAATAGAGATCAAAATCTCAAATTTATTCAAAAAGCTCTGAGTACTCTGCTCGCATGGAATATTCATTCTCCCAGGTAGCTTCTTCAGGACCATAGTAGGTCCACTGAAAGTTTACCAGTTCTATAACTCGATTTCGGAGCATTTTGACTTTTCTATCCAATACCCACACTGGATGAACCTGAAAGTCTCCCTTCGTATCTATCTGAATCAGATGTCAATCAATAACATGGTTAGGATCATGTAGATATTTATTTAGTATATATATATATATTAAATACATTATGCACATTCATGGAAATAGGTAATGCAAGCATATATGCAACTGGCCCTATTATGTCCAATATTTCAAATGGACCACAGAAAATGGTTGCCAGGTTTGTACAACTACCCAATTTCAAAGATCTTTTTTTGGGATTCATTTTCAAAAGTACATGCTCCCCTACTTTAAATTCTCTAACTATCATGTTCTTGTATGCATAAAATTTCTGTCTATCCTGATCTACCTTTAAATTCTTCTTAATCTTGACCACCTGGTCTTCCATGTCCTTGAGCAACTCTGGCCCAAGTACCACTCTATCTGTTGGGCTGTCCCAACTCACTGGAGTATTGCATTTCCTACCATACAAGGCTTCAAATGGGCTCATTTTCAATGAAACTTGATACCCATTGTTATATGCAAACTCACCCAAGTGTAAGTAATCTTCCCACTTAGATGGCTTATCCATCACATACATTCTCAACATGTCTTCAATTATTCTATCGACCCTCTCTTTTTGCCCATCTTTCTGGGGATGATATGATGTGCTAAAGTTTATATTTGTGCCAAATACCTTAAACAATCCCCTCCATAAATTGGAGGTAAACTTCATATCCCTATCCGAGACGATTATCCTAGGTGTCCCATGCAACCTAACAATTTCCTTCATGAAAATCTCTACAATATTAGTTGTTGTATGCATTGTCTTCATAGGCACAAAATGAGCATCCTTTGTTAATTTGTCAACTACCACCATGATTGAATCGTGTTGCTTACTCATTCTGGGTGATCCTGTGATGAAATCCATGGTGATCACTTCCCATTTCTTCTCTGAGATCCACAATGGTTGCAACAAATCCCCTGGGTGCCTATGATAATCCTTCACCACCCTGAAATTCCATACATCGAACAATGTAATCAACAACATCCTTCTTCATTCTTGGCCAAAAGAACTGGATTCTTACTATTGTAATCGTTTTCTGGTAACCTGGATGTCCAACATAAGGAACATCATGCATTTCCTTCAGAACCAAATTCCTCAATTCTCCAGAACTAGGAACACATATTCTATTTTTATGCACGAGTAATCCATCTTCCTTTATCTCGCACTCCTTTACTTTCTGCTCTACATTTCCTTGTTGTAAGTTTTCCTTTACCTGTAGGTAATGCTGATCTGTAACAAGACCATCTAAAATTCTTCTTTTCAATTCTGACTGATGCATACTGATAGCAATAACATGCATGCGATGCACTCTTATTCTAAGTGCATCGACAAATTTATTTTCATTTCCCTTGATATGCTTGATATCAAAGTCATATTCACTTAAAAATTTCAGCCATCTTGTTTGCCTGGCATTCAAGGTCGGTTGTTCAAAAAGATACTTCAGGCCAATGTGGTATGTCCTTAATTCAAATTCATTGCCCATGAGATAATGCCTCCACATCCTCAAGGCATGAACAATGGAAGAAAGTTCCAATTCGTGCATGGCATAGTTCCTCTCATGCTCCTTAAGCTTTCTGGACTCATATCCAATGACATGTCCATTTTGCGTGCAGACTCCCCTAAGTCCTTCCTTACAACCTTTTGTATATACCACAAAAATTTCATTTGGGTTAGCAATATTTAACACAGGCACACTAGTAAGTAATTCCTTCAATAGATTAAAATTATTTTCACACTTGAGTGTCCATTCAAATTTAGCCCCCTTCTTTTGCAAAGAAGTGATGGGATGAGCAATCTTAGAGAACCCTACTGTGAACCTTCTATAGTCGCTGGATAATCCCATAAAATATCTGACATCTAACACATTTCTAGGTGCTAGCCATCCTCTAATGGCTTTGATCTTCTCTGGATCTACTGCTATGCCCTGCTCTGAAATAATGTGTCCCAAGTAATGGTTCTGCTTTTGATAAAAATAAGACTTACTCAACTTAGCATACAACCGATGTTCTCTGAGTACCTGCAACACCAATCACAAGTGATGTTCATGCTCCTCTTCAGACTTAGAATAGATAAGTATGCCATCCAGGAATATTATGACAAAGTTGTCCATATAATTTCTGAATATTCCATTCATTAAGCACATGAAGACAGCTGGTGCATTGGTCAGTCCAAACAACACCACTACAAATTCATAATTCCCATACCTAGTCTTAAAGGTTGTCTTATGAATTTCTTCTTCCTTGTTTCTTACCTGATGGTATCCTGCCCTTAGGTCAAGCTTTGAAAATATATTTTCTCCTCTTAGCTGATCAAAGAGGTCATCAATTGAGGGTAGCGGATACTTGTTCTTTATAGTGTACTTGTTCAGCTGTCAGAAGTCAATACAAAGCCTCAAGGTTCCATCCTTATTTTTGACAAAAAGTGCTGGTGCTCCCCAAGGTGAAACACTTGGATGGATGTACCCTTTCTTCAAAAATTACTCCAACTGCATTTGTAATTCTTTTAGCTCTGGTGTGCTCATTCTGTAAGGTGTTTTCGACACCGGGGCAGCTCCTAGCACTAAATCAATTGAGAAATCTATCTCCCTTCTTGGTGGAAATCCGAGTATTTCTTGGAATACATCTTCAAATTCCTGTAGCACCAAGAAATATTCAAGGCTTGGCCCCTTTGTATCAATTGTCTCCTCTACATGAGCTGTATACAGTTGACATCCTTTTCTAAAACATATTTTCAGCTGTAACGCCAAAATCTCCCTTATAGAGATGGGTCTGGGAACTCCTTTCACAGTGCTCTATTTTCCATTTCCATCAAGACATGTAAATGTCTTGTTATGACAATCTAGGATAGCATGATGCTTTTCCAACCAATCCATCCCAATCAGAACATCATAAGACCCCAATGGTATGATATTTAGATCAATACTAGTATTCATGCCATTAAGACTTATGGAACAACCTATGAGCATATCATGGATTCTTCCTTTGGTTGCAGTGGCTAACTGAACCAAACCTGCTTTTCCAAGTTTACTTTTCTCCAAATGTAATCTATCCACTATATTAGGATCAATGTAACAATGGATTTCTCCTGAATCAATCAAAATAGAAACATGTTGATTTATGATCTTACCTTCCACCTCGATCATATTGGAATAGTACTCTTCTTGTCGATCATTTAAAGCTGCATAGATTCTTCCCATATCTCCGATTGTTGTGGCCTCTTGGATTTTGTGCACAAAATTCACTCTGTCCTTTCTGTGTGGGCAATCCTTGTACAGTTGATCTTCTTTTCATCTCCAACATTAGATTTGTGGTCTTCCCCTTTTTCCCATAGAATCCTCCTTCTTGAAATACCCTTTAGCATACTGATCTTGATGATCTCTATTTGGCTCATTCTTATTGAAGGGAGGTTTGAATCCTTTCCTCCTCTGATTGGACTTCACATTATTCTTGTCCTTCCAAGATTTATGCAGGGATTCTCTTCCCTGGCCTTGCTCATACAGGTATTTAGCCTTCCTGATGGCCTCGTTCAAGGTATTGGGTTCATCATACTTGATATTTTCCTTATAAAAGGCTGGAAATCCACTTAGAAATTTTTGTATTTTCACGTTCTCATCACCAATGAACTTGACATACTTTAACAGTCCCAAGAACTTCTTCTCACATTCTGCCATAGTCATGCTTCCCAACCTAAGTTCAAATAACTCTTGCATTTTCTTGTCATAGAAATGCTTTGAGAGGTACTCCTTCTGGAAGTACTTATTGAATTATTTCCAAGTGATCCTACTTTCATCAACATGCTCCACTTGTTTCAACTGGTCCCACCACATTTCATCTTTCCTGTGTAAATGGTAGGTGGCAATCCTGCTTCCAAGTTTGATGAATAGTTATGCAACTGAAAATATCTTCGGAGCCCAAGAAACCATGCTTCGACATCATCTTCCTTTTCTCTTTCACCATTGAAGGAAGGTGGCTTGAGCTTCCTCAACTCTCCCTGAAAACAATCTACCTCTTGTTTCCTTCTCTGGTGTCTGACAAGAGACACTTCTAGACTTCTTACGGGATCATCCGATGCATAAAAATTTCTTCCTAAGTAAGGAGGTGAGTAGTGTTCATGAGCTCTGCTAGCACTCTTGGAATAACCAGTTCTTCCAAAAGCATCTCCTCTTTCATGACACCTGCCTTCTTCCTCTCGTCCTGAGTTTGATCCCTTCTTCATTTTCCTCTGTAACTGATTTAAGCTTTGCAACACTCAAGCATTTATCTCGATTTTCTCTCTCATCAGTCTCTTGTTGTCTTCTTTGTAGCTCTGCACTTCCATCTTCAATATTCTTACCGTTTCTATTAACGTTTCACGCTCTTCTTTTCCCTTGTGCCCATTGGACTTTGTCTCTACATTACCAACTCTGGTGTTCTGGCCTTCGGCCTCCTTTTCATGACTGGAGGCTCCCTTGCCTTCTTCCATTTCCTCAATACGCATCCTGAGCTAATGCGCTTATGCCTCTCAACTCTACAAAATGTGCAAGCGACCATTTTGTTAGAATTATGCGTATGATAGGCAAAAAAAATTGCCAAACCATGCTACAGGTCTCTTTCTTGTTTTTGTTCATGGATATTATATCCCCATTCTCCAAAAATAACAGTTTCATGTTATCCTTGGCTGAAACAGAGTTTCACCCTGCGTAGGCGCTTCCTTCAAACCACCTCCCTAGGTGATCATGATTGGAAACCGCAACTAAATCATCCCTTAGAACTTTTTTGTCTCAAAGACAACCAAATATGCCCTTAGCCCTCCTTTCCTCAACTCTCAAACTGCATAAGACCATGGTCATGACCCTGCACTTAGCTGAAAATTTCTTGTCCAAAGCTTCGGGACTTCAGGACTTTCAACCAGGACCATATCAACGATCCTCATCCTCTCCCACGATCAACAATCGAGATCCACTTCAGGACTCTGCGCTTCGGGAGTCTCAACTTTTCTCACTTGCCTCCTCCCAACACGCCTTTACCCAGAGTTCCTGATCTGTCGACAGGTGTCCTCCCACATATCAATGAATATGAATCGTTTTGGCGCTTCGGGCTTTGGAATTTTCAAAATTCCCTCCTACATTTTCTCAAGGAGGTGCTTTCACCCGAAGTCAACGATCCTTCAACGCGTGTCATATAGAATTGATGGTTGATATATAATCCAGCCTTTGGGCCTTAGGGAGTTTCAACCCCATGCAACATAACACACCTTTCCCTTCTAGAGTTCCCAGTCTTTCGGATAGCACATTTTGTCGCCACGTGGCGAAACGATGGAATCGGACACGTAGCCCAATTAGGCAGGTGACACGTGTCACGTTCTAATCAACCTTTCAATGTTCCAAATTCCCAAATATTGCTGACATGTGGCACACATCCCATGTGTCCATTTCATCCCAGGTGATGTCATCGTACCTCATCACTTCGACTCTTTGAGCTTCGGGGCTTCGAGAGTTTTCAAACTAGCACACTTTCAATTCTCCCGAACTCTGAATTCTCGAACTGGCCAATCTGTCGCCATGTGTCCTCATGGATCGGACGACCAATATTCACTTCAGGTCTTCACCCAGAGTCCATAAATTTTCTCCACGTGTCCTCCTCAATCTGACGGCTATGATTTCTTTGGGGCTCCGGACTTCGGAGATGTCAATTTTCAAACTTATTTGGCCCCATTGGATTTTATCCGAAGTCATGGATCTGGTGACGTGTGGCTCTCGACAGATCAATGGATGAGATATTCTCGAATGATCAGATGGATGAGGTTTTCTCCACCACTCTATCTCTCCATGCTTTGGGAGTCTCAAACCTCAACTGGAAATCTCTCGAACGGATTCCTCCGGAGTTACTAATCTGTTGACACGTAACCTCTTGGCAATCGACGATCAGGATCTAATTTGGACGATCCGATAGTTGCCGCTTGCTTCGGGTCTCTGGATCTTTGGGCTTCAGGATTTTCAAAACTCAACTTCTCCTCACTCTCTCTTTCCTGGAGTGCCTTCACCTGGAGCACACGATCGTTTGACGTGTTTCCTCCTATGGATAGACAGTCCCCAGCTACTTCAACCATTTGGAGTTTCGATGTTCAAGATCTAACCTATCACATCACTGCATGCCTTTCAATTTGTGGGGGGGCATGCATCGGTGGTTTGGAGTAACCTGCTTTTCACCCTGTAATTCTCCTGATGCTGACATGTAACCCCTCAGGGAAACCATGGTTTGGATTGCGGGACCACCTTGGGAAATTATCTCTCATGCAACTCGGTTCCCCGCAATGCCTATTGGTTGTTGATCTCTCTCTCCAATGGGATCCGACGGTCATGACCTTATCCTTGCTTCCTTTTTATGAGATGACCCTTGTTAACTTGTCCTCCAATCCAATGATCCTGGATCTCTCGATCCTACCGTGGCGATCACTCCCGAATTAAAAAGATATGGTCACGATCCTTCGAACCCTCATAGAGGTTCTATGACGTTCTATCTCTTGCGTAGCTTCTGCAACGCCATTCCTCTCGAGATTTTCAACTTCCTGATCAGAGTTCAATCTCAACCATAGGATTCTGACTAACAGACCAGGCCCATATCAGACCGATGTTTCAACTAGAAGCTTTGACACCAAAATTTAACATACCCAACCACCAACAGGTCGGGTATGCTACCTGCAAGCCCTCCCTCTGGCTCTTTCTCTTCCTAATACCTTCTTTAGTCATTAAGGATGAATAATATAACAAATTTAACAACATACACAGCAATATCCAACAAGAATGCATAATCTCAAGATTACGTTAAATGATAATTAAATATACACAATGGAAATACATTCATACACATGTAGATGATAATTAAATTACACAGTGGAAAATACATTCATACACGGGTAGGAATATCATGACAGAGACCACTTATCTTTATGAAATATGACACCAACTGGCTGTAGACCAAGGACATTCCACCCAACCATAGACACCACTGCTCCAAATCTCAACAGCAGTGTCACCCTCGAGCCAGGGCTATGAATCCACAAGGACGGTTCCAAAGTGTAATTGGGTTCCCAAGCCAATCAACTCTCAGGCTCTCATAGGTTTCCCAACACCCACAACAATCCAAGTACCCAACCCTCTTCTACCCAACCTGTGCCACCCGAGAGAATGGATGTCACAAACCCACTATGCAAATCAAACTTTTTTCGTTGATTTCTCAACAATCAGAATCCCCGAAGTTCTACGGGGCTTAGCGCAGGCTAGCTCTTTCCTTTTTCCACCTTCATATGATTGTAGTTCACGAATATGGGCCAAATCAACACGACATCTTTTCGCACTTCGCGACTCAGTGCTACTGGAACGTCGAGTCACTCGACTTTGCAAACCCTGAAGCTTGAAACAATGAAACATCGAACCCCGATGGGACTACCGAGGGGCAAGTTTCTCTCTTGGGGTCTTGTCTACGTGACCCTATACAGTGTCCACACGCTTAAGCCAGCCAAGAGCTTATTGGATTTTCGCGATTCAGGAAATCATGATACACGACTTCTACCTTTCCCCATTCAAATCCCCGAAACTTCCGAGGTCTCCAATGATTCTCTCCAAAGGGAGATTGACGGCTGTAAGCCTCCCCTAATCCAACGGCATGGATCTTTTCAGGGTTTCAGTACTCAGGATTTTGAAGTGAAATGACTCCAAAACTCTTCGTCATTCAAATATCCGATTTCCGATATGGAAAGTCATGTAAGAGATCGATGGCTCTTAGGAGCGTGGATCCAACGGTCCACGAGATTTCGGGTATTGGGATTTCGTGACTCACGAAGGCAAGGTTTTCTTGCCTTTTGGTTCCCCGGATGTCGAAACGCCGAAACGTCAACCGACAGCCACTTGTCCCTTTGATGGACGACGGTGAACCTCAACCAAGATCGACGGTCGTGGTCCTTTTGGGATGATCAACGGTCATGATCAAGTCCTGGCTTTTCTCAATCTTAATCACACCTCACTTCATTTTGAGGCTTCGGTGATCAAAATTTCGCGACTTGTGAAGATAAGGGTTCTTTGCCCTTTTGTTTTCTGGGTGTCGAAACATCGAAGCGCTTACCAGCGGCTGCGTGTGCTCTATAGATGGATGATCCAGGAACTTCCATGAACCATGGGGTCTATGGTCCCAATTCCTTCATCTCTTGCAAGGGAAAAAGAAGGGGTCGTGGCATTAATGCCTGCGTCTCTTTCTTAAATCAAACGGTCATTACAGACCTTGGGATCCTTCGAAGGGATCTTGTTCGAGCATTGCTTGCAAAGGCGGAGAGGGTTTGAGGAATTATCATCCACGTGTACCACTATCTCACAAGACCGAAACCTTATCTCTCGTCGAGTTTTTAGACTTTCCACTGCCGAAATGTATTCATCCTCAGGATTCGTGATCTACCGAATCCCGATATGCCAAGATAATGATAGATGGCTCTATAATGGATGCCTTTCGCTTTGTCGGGAGTTCAAACTTCGCAATTTCGAAGTATATGGGCTTCTTGTCCATGGGATTCTCAATTTGCTGATGGGATGCTGATCTTGCCCGCATGTCCTCCTATGATGGATGGCTCAGATGGGTCCCAGGATTTTCACTACGAAAAATCCTCGACCTCATGTCATCGTGACTCCCAACTTCACGAGTGTCGATATCTCGATGGCCACGCCTCTCATAGGGACTTTCAACGTCCTGTTCACGAGGGCTTAGCCCTCATGCATCTATGAACAGATCGCACAGCTATTGGGTTTTTCTAGCTAGGATCTAACGATTAAGATCTATCCCACCTAGTGCACTCTTCCACTACTTCATGGGTGTGGAAAAATCAACGGTCCAGATGTTCTCATGGACCGTGGGGGTCTACGATCCCGATTTCCTCTCTATTCATGAAGATAGAGGAAAAAGGGGCAAGGTATGTAACGCCCTTGTTTCTTTCGTTAATCTAACTGTCGTGAATGACCATGGGTCTTCCGACGAGGTCTCATCCATCGATCGATACTTATCCCTACGCTGTTAGTTCAAGATTTTAGGAGGGTCATTTCTCCTCGTACAGGGCTGTTAAGACTTGCTCATTCCAGTCCTTTTTCCAGGTTCTTGGTAAAACCTTTCCAAGGAGGGAATCTATGTGAAGAGATTTATTTAGGGGCATCCCTGGAGACAGATGAGGGTAAACAACTTCCCAAGAATGGGCTGGAAGCCTAACTTGGTTCAACTTATGCATAATTAAATTCATTCATCAACATAAGTCATACGTGGTTTCTTCTGTTATAAGCATATATCTATTATTTCTTATCAAAACACTGCACAGACATTCTTACACTGTAATCGTTCACAATTTCACAGTTCTATGAGCATATATGTAAGTATATGAATTTCAAGAGGCAATATGTAAAACACTTATCAGAAATAACACCAGAAATGAGTGCAATTGCTGAGAGGGGTGCTTGTTTCCACCCAACCGTAGGCGTAGTGACTCCCAGTGGATTTACCACTAGCCACCCCTGAGCTGAGACCACGATGTTGTGAGACTGGGTCTCCCTGTCTGCTAGTGACCAGGAGCGAAGGTTGCAATCCTTCCTCTCTGCTATCACTCACTCTGCGTAATGCGAGAGTTCCCCTCGCGTCTTCCCCCCAATCGCTTCTACCATACGCCTTATCCTCTTACGAGGTTGCGTGTGGCACGATTACCCTCACGCTGATTAGGCCTGATGACTCTACGGATGGACGGTTCACCATCCCATCCCTCATTAAGCCATCTTCTTACCAGCCTGCGAGACATTAAATTCGGGGCCAGCGAGCTGCTTTTGGTTCTCTGAGCCAGTGGAGTCCAAATACGGTATTCATTCTCAGTGGAAGTTAACGCCACCTTTTTAGGTGCCATCCACCGCCATCATGGTCTCTTTTCTACACATCCCCTCTCAGCAGTCCTGCAATAAATTCAAAATGTTATTCACATTCATTGACCTTTTCCTCAAGGTCCATTTACATCACATATTCATATTTATGAGTTTGCCATAGTTCTTGTCCAGTCCAGTTATATTTAAAAGATGGGGGAAACATGGTGTTACAATTCCCTCCCCCTTAAAAGGAACATCGTCCTCGATGTCCTTATCTACTAACATGTATTGCATGTACATAAGTTAACAAAATCGAATATGCCTGTCTCATGGCATCCTCCATTTCCCATGTA
The DNA here is from genome assembly GCA_009831015.1 of Picea engelmannii. NCBI lineage: Eukaryota > Viridiplantae > Streptophyta > Pinopsida > Pinales > Pinaceae > Picea > Picea engelmannii. The sequence continues at coordinate 120,181 of ML793789.1, forward strand.
GCCTCATCTGGGCCAAAATGTTTCCACTGCACCTTGACCTGTGCAATGGTTCTGTTCCAGAGCGGGGTTTCCTTTCTGTCGAGTATGCATTGGGGTTCTGGCAGAAATTCTCCCTCTGGTTCCACCTGGATCACAGACCAGTCAATTATATGATTAGCATCATGTACATATTTCTTCAATACCGAAACATGGAAAACATTATGTGCTTTTACTGTGGGAGGAAGTGCTAGCCGATAGGCTACAGGTCCCACTCTGTCTAGAACCTCAACAGGTCCACAATATCGGGGTGCCAATTTGGCACAAGCTCCCATTTTGAGGGAACTCCTTCTGGGCTTAATTCTGAGATATACATGGTCTCCCATTTTGAACTCTCTTGGAGTTCTCTTTTGATCAACATAACTTTTCTGTCGGTTCTGAGTGACCTTCAGATTTTGTTTTATCTGAGTCACTTGTTGTTCCATTTCTTTCAACATGTTGGGTTCAAAAGAAATCCTATTTACAAGATTACTCTAGCTGACTGGAGTATTACACTGTCTACCATAGAGGACCTCGAAGGGACTCATCTTTAAGGATGCTTGGTAGCCGTTGTTGTAGGCAAATTCTACCAATGGCAGGTAGTCCTCCCATTTCCTGGGTTGATGCATTACATGAATCCTTAACATATCCTCTAATATCTGATTTAATCTTTCGGTCTATCCATCGGTTTGATGGTGGTAGGTGGTACTAAACAACAATTTGGTCTCTAAACCCATCATCAGTGATTTCCAAAAATTCGAAGTAAATTTTGTGTCTCTGTCAGATATTATCTCTTTTGGCATATCGTGCAGTCGGAACACCTCTTTCATGAATACCTGGGCAATATCTATCGCCTTGCAGGTCGATTTGATGGGGATGAAATGAGAAAACTTGCTCAGTTTATCCACCACCACCATAATGGCATCATTATGTTTGGTTGAAGTTGGTAATCTAGTGATAAAATCCATGGAGATGGTTTCCCATTTCCATTCTGGGATGGGTAAAGGGTGTAATAGTCCTGCTGGGTGTCGATGTTCTACTTTAACCTTTTGGCATTCTATGCATTGGGCCAAATATTTGGCTATGTCTTTCTTCAATCCAGGCCAATAAAATTGTTTCTGGGTGGCAGTGATCATTTTCTGGTATCCTGGGTGACCAGTGTAGGGTCTTTTATGTAGTTCATCCATGATGAATCTCTTCAAGTCGTCACGATTTGGGATGTACAATCTATCTCTGTAGGTGAGCAGACCTCCTTCAGTTATCTGGTAGCCTTCATATTTTCCTTCAGAGGGTTCTTGTTGTAGGTACAGGGTCCCAATTTGAACGAAGGGATCTATTTCTTGTGCATTTCTGACTTTGTTCTTGACATCTGTCTCGCAGGTACTCACTGCTGCTAGGTGAATTGTTTTCATGCTTTTGTTGAGGGCATCGGCCACCCTATTTTCCTTCCCTTTGATGTGCTTGATTTCAAAATCAAATTCGCTAAGGAGGGCCATCCATCTAGCTTGTCTAGCATTGAGCTTTGGTTGGTCAAACAAATACCTTAATCCACAGTGATTTGTCATAAGTACAAATTTTCTTCCCAAGAGGTAATGCCTCCACATTTTTAAGGCATGCACTATGGTAGCCAGTTCTAGATCACGAGTCACATAGTTGACCTCATGTTCATTCAATTTTCAGGATTCATAGCAGATCACCTTTCCTTCCTGCATAAGGACTCCTCTGAGCCCTTCCTTACAGGCATCTGTGCACACAAGGAAGTTAGCTTCTGGGTCAACGATTTTCAACACGGGGGCATGGGTTAGTATATGTTTCAAGGTTTGAAATATTTCTTCACATTGCTGTGTCCACAGGAATTTTTTCCCCTTCTTCTGGAGGGCAGTGATTGGACAACCAATCTTGGAGAATCCTTTTATAAATCTCCTATAGTATCCCACCAATCCCATAAAGGATTTGATGTTTGAGACATCCTTTGGGGTAGGCCATTCCATGATAGACCTTATCTTGTCAGGATCTACTGCTACCCCTTCCTTGGACATAACATTTCCCAAGTAATGTATTTGCTTCTGAAAGAAGTCACATTTGCTGAATTTAGCATAGAGATGATGCTCTCTTAGCACTTGTAGCACAAGTCTAAGGTGCTCTTCATGTTCTTCTCTATTCTTAGAGTAGATTAATATGTCATCAATGAAAACTAGTACAAATTTATCTAAAAATTTACTGAGTACATTGTTCATTAAGCACATGAAAGTGGCAGGGGCATTGGTTAACCCAAATGGCACTACCACAAACTCATAATGACCATACCGTGTCCGGAAAGCGGTTTTATGGATGTCTTCACCCTTGATTCGGACTTGATGGTATCTCGACCTCAAGTCAATCTTTGAGAAAATAGACGCTCCTCCTAACTGATCGAATAGATCATCGATCCTGGGCAAGGGGTACTTGTTCTTTATGGTTACTTTATTGAGTTGTCTATAATCGATACACAGTCTAAGGGTGCCATCCTTCTTTTTCAAAAAAAAGACTGGTGCTCCCCACAGGGACACGCTGGGTCGAATATAACCCTTATCCATCATTTCTTTCAATTGCAATTTGAGTTCAACTAACTCAGGTGTGCTCATCCGGTAGGGTGTCCTAGACACCGGCACCACTCCTGGTGCGAGTTCTATCGAGAAGTCAGTGTCTCTTCTCGGAGGTAGACTCGGTACCTCTTCCAGAAACACATCTATGTATTCTCTCAGGATAGGGTGATCATCAGGGCTTGGTTTAGCACCCTTGATTGTTTTCAACACCTGTATTGCATATAGGGGACATCCCTTTCGGCAATACTTTCTCATTTGCTGGGCTGATATTTGCCTCACCGAGACCGGTTTTCGGATCCCTTGAAGGGTTATCCTTTTTCCTTCTTTTCCCACACATTCTAAGGTTTTATGGTAATAGTCCAATTTGACTTTATGGGCGGCCAGCCAGTCCATACCAATCAATAGATCATACGACCCCAGGGGCAATACATTAAGGGTTGCTTGGGTGGGGAATTCACCCAACATTAACTGACAGGCTGGTATGACCTCTACCACCTTTCTTTTGGTGCCAGTGGCTAACTGTACCAACCATGGCTTAGTTTGTTTTTTTGGCTGTAGCTTACACTTATCCACAGTCTTAGGGGCTATATAACTCAAATTTGAACCAGGGTCAATAAAAACAGACACCAGATGGTTGAAAATCATACCTTCTATTTCCACCACTGAAGCTTGGTGATCATCTTGGTTATTATCCAAGGCTGCATAAATCTGCGGCACACTCCTTGCCACATCATTGACTGTGGTCGCTTCCTGAAGGTTATAAAGTTTTTGACTGTTCTGTTGTCGGTGTGGACAGTCTCTCAGGAGATGCTCTTCTCCGCAACCCCAACATTTCAAAGGTTCTCTCTTTGGGTTATCAATCTTCACTGGTATAGGTCTAGAAGTCTTATTTCCGTCTGATGATGGAAAGTTCTGTTGGAGTACACTCCGGGCTGGATAGTTCATTCTGGGATTCTTCTTGTAGTTTTTAAATCCTGAGGATTTAATCCCCTTTTTCTGAAATCTCGAACCACTCTTCTATTTCCAGTCTCCACGAGACTCTGCCCGATCTCTATATTGTTCATGACAATATGTTGCTTTTCGAATAGTGTCTTCTAAGGTCTTTGGCTCGTCGAATTCGATTTGGTTTCGGTATTCCTTGGGTAGCCCACTGATGAAGCGTTGCACCTTTGCCTTCTCTGCTTTGATGTAGGGTACATATCTCAATAAGTCAAGGAATTTATTGACATATTCCTCTATAGTGAGTTGCCCCAGTTTGAGTTCATAAAACTCTTTAGCCTTCTCGTCGAAATATCTTTCCGACAAATACTTCTTCCGGAAGTACTTCTCAAACTGTCTCCAAGACAGGTCCTCCTCGTGGACCCCTTTCATATTCTTAAGATCTTCCCACCAGATGGAAGCCTTTCTGTTTAGATTGAAAGTGGCCACTCGGGCCTTCAAATTTTCTAAAAAATCATGGACTCTGAAATATTTCTTCAGTCCAAGTAGCCAAGCCTCTGCTTCCTCTCCCTTCTTTATCTCACTGTCGAAGGAGGGGGGTTTGGCCTTTCTGAATTCCTCAAATTTATGACCCTTGGAAGATTTTTGCTTCTTTTGTTTTCTTTGAGAATAGGAACTGGTCCTGCTGCTGGAAGAGCCTTCTGAATCACCAGCTTCCTTCTCAGTGGAATCGTATGGCACTGGTCCTTTACCTCTGGGGTGAACCTTTCTTGAGGTGCTCCTCTTAGTATGGCCACTGATACGACCATGTTTCTGCACTTCGGGTTCATGTTGCATTTGTCACTGTAGGTCGGGTAAGCTCTGCAGTAACACTGCATTAATTTCAGTTTGCTTTTCTTTTTCTTTCATCATCCTTTCATTGTCGGCCTTGCAACTTTGCAATTCAACCATAAGACTCCTCACAGTCTCGGCTAGATTTGGAGGGGTTCCTATTTCTCTTGTTTCGTCAGACTCTTCGTCTCTGTTGTGGGAGCCTTCTCCCACCTCTTGGTGAGTCACCATTCTCCTCATCTATAAATTCCCATGGCTGATCATTCGCTTAAGTGAAAGACAAACGCTGATTGTTAGTCAAGAGTTAAATAGATTTTTATAATCTGCGCATAATTTATAATTCTTTTACTTGCATACACAGTCGAGTTCTCGTCTCCGAGTTTTTCAATCCTGGACAAGAGATTTACGTTAGGGGGTTACTCCTCGTAGGAGTACTTAGAACGAAGCTTATGCGTGACTCATGCATGAGCCCAGTCAGGGGTCGGGGCTTAGCGCAGGGTAGCTCTTTCCTTTTTCCACCTTCATATGATTGTAGTTCACGACTATGGGCCAAATCAGCACGATGTTTTTTCGCACTTCGCGACTCAGTGCTACCGGAATGTCGAGTCGCTCGAATTTGCAAACCCTGAAGCTTGAAACAGGGAAACGCCGAACCCCAATGGGACTACCGAGGGGCAAGTTTCTCTCTTGGGGTCTTGTCTACGTGACCTTATACAGTGTCCACGCGCTTAAGCTAGCTAAGAGATTATCGGATTTTCACGATTCGGGAAATTGTGATACACAACTTCTACCTTTCCCCATTCAAATCCCCGAAACTTCTGAGGTCTCCAATGATTCCCTCCAAAGGGAGATCGATGGCTATAAGCCTCCCCTAATCCAACAGCATGGATATTTTCGGGGTTTCGGTACTCGGGAGTTCGAAGTGCAACGACTCCAAAAATCTTCATCATTCAAATCTCTGATTTCTGATATGGAAAGTCGTGTAAGAGATTGACGACTCTTAGGAGTGTGGATCCAACGGTCCACAGGATTTCGGGTATCAGGATTTCATGACTCGCGAAGGCAAGGTTTTCTTGCCTTTTGGTTCCTCGGATGCCGAAACATCGAAACGTCGACCGGTAACCACGTGTCCCTTTGATGGACAACGACGACCCTCAACCAAGATCAACGGTTGTGGTCCTTTTGGGATGATCAACGGTCACGATCAAGTCTTGACTTTTCTCAATCTTAATCACACCTCACTTCATTTCAAGGCTTCGGTGATTGAAATTTCGCCACTTGCGAAGACAAGGGTTCTTTGCCCTTTTGTTTTCTGGGTGTCGAAACGCCGAAGCACTTACCAGCGGCCACGTGTGCTCTATAGATGGACGATCCAGGCATTTTCGTGGACCATGGGGTCTATGGTCCCTATTCTTTCACCTCTTGCAAGGGAAAAAGAAGGGGTCGTGGCATTAATGCCTGCGTCTCTTTCTTAAATCAAATGGTCATTACAGACCCTGGGATCCTCCGAAGGGATCCTGTTTGAGCATTGCTTGCAAAGGCAGAGAGGGGTCGAGGAATTATCATCCATGTGTACCATTATCTCACAAAACCACAACCTTATCTCCCGTTGGGTTTTTGGACTTTCCACTACCGAAATGTATTCGTCCTTAGGATTCGCGATCCGCCGAATCCCGATATGCCGAGATAATGAAAACTGGCTCTATAATGGACGCCTTTCGCTTTTTTGGGAGTCCAGACTTCGCAATTCCAAAGTGCATGGGCTTCTTGTCCACGGGATTCCCGATTTGTCGACGGGCTGTCAATCTTGCCCGCGTGTCCTCCTATGATGGATGACTCAGATGGGTCCCAGGATTTTCACTACGGAAAATCCATGACCTCATGTCATCGTGACTCCTGACTTCACGAGTGTCAATATCCCGATGGCCACGCCTCTCGTCGGGACTTTCAAATTCCTATTCACGAGGGCTTAACCCTCATGCATCTCTAAACAGATACCACGACTGTTGGGTTTTTCTAGCTAGGATCTAACGGTTCAGATCTATCCCACCTGGTGCACTCTTCCACTACTTCATGGGTGTGGAGAAATCAATGCTCCAAATGTTCTCATGGACTGTGGGGGTCTACGATCCCGATTTCCTCGCTGTTCACGAAGATAGAGGAAAAAGGGGCAAGGTATGTAACGCCCTTGTTACTTTCATTAATCTAACGATCGTGAATGACCATGGGTCTTCCGACGGGGTCTCGTCCATCGATCAATACTTATCCCTACGCTATTACTTTGGGATTTTAGGAGGGTCATTTCTCCTCGTACAGGGTTGTTAAGACTTGCTCATTCCAGTCCTTTTTCCAGGTTCTTGGTAAAACCTTTCCAAGGAGGGAATCTCTGTGAAGAGATCTATTCAGGCGCATCCCTGGAGACAGATGAGGGTAAACAACTTCCTGAGAATGGGCTGGAAGCCTGACTTGGTTCAACTTATGCATAATTAAATTCATTCATCAACATAAGTCATACATGGTTTTTTCTATTATAAGCATATATCTATTATTTCTTATCAAAACACTGCACATACATTCTTACACTGTAATCGTTCACAATTTCACATTTCTATGAGCATATATGTCAGTATATGAATTTCAAGAGGCAATATGTAAAACACTTATCATAAATAACACCAGAAATGAGTGCAACTGCTGAGAGGGGTGCTCGTTTCCACCCAACCGTAGGTGTAGCAACTCCTAGCGGATTTACCACTAGCCACCCCTGAGCTAAGACCACGATGTTGTGAGACTGTGTCTCCCTATCTGCCAGTGACCGGGAGCAAAGGTTGCAATCCTTCCTCTCTGCTATCACTCACTCTACATAATTCCAGAGTTCCCCTCGCATCTTCCCCCCAATCTCTTCTACCATACGCCTTATCCTCTTGCAAGGTTGTGTGTGGCACGATTACCCTCGTGCTGATCAGGCCTGACGACTCTACGGATGGGCGGTTCACCATCCCATCCCTCACTAAGCCATCTGCCTACCAGCCTGCGAGACATTAAATTCGGGGCCAGTGAGCCGCTTTTGGTTCTCTGGGCCAGTGGAGACCAAATACGGTATTCATTCTTGGTGGAAGTTAATGCCACTTTTTCAGATGCCTTCCACTGCCATCATGGTCTCTTTTCTACACATCCCCTCTTAGCAGTCCTGCAATAAATTCAAAATGTTATTCACATTCATTGACCTTTTCCTCAAGGTCCATTTACATCACATATTCATATTTATGAGTTTTCCATAGTTCTTGGCCAGTCCAGTTATATTTACAAGCTAGGGGAAACAGGGTGTTACAATGGACCTCCACTCTTCTTTGCCACGCAGTCTCTCAGGAAGTCCTTCTCCTTCTTTCTAGGGATTCCAGCACAGCTGGTCCAGAATATCAATGTTGGAACTCTTAGGACTCGCAGTTGTGAGAAAAATAGGGCACGAGCCAATGCATTTTAGACATGCAGTCCCCAAGTCATAGCTGGATCACACCAACGACCACTAAAACCAACTATCCCCATGGATATTTCTTCAGTAGCTATGTTTCCTTTCGGTTTTCCAACCAAGACGCAGGTGAGGATGGGTCGATGAATGGGTCAGGGAGTGCATGGGAGTGTCTGAGGGAAGAGTGAGTGAGTGAATAGGAAATCAGTGAACAAGTCATCAGTCCAACCCCCCATCAAACCATAGGCAGGTTTAAGTAACCTTGTGGGGAAAACAAGAACCTCTTTTCCTTCCTCAAGAAGTTCACGTAACCAATCCCCTCCCTTAGACAGAAAGAGAAATAAGAAAATAGGAATAACACTTAGTCACTCAAGCTCCCTCTCTTGTGGAATCATATCCCCCTATAACTCTAGTCCTTATCTGTCTAGCATCCATCGATGCGTTTATTATTATTAATGATCAAAACATTACATTTCTTTGGCATACTGGCCCTTCATTAATTGTTTGGGCACTCTGGCCTCTCAACATTGTAACAATACGTTATTTAAAATGGGGGTTCAAAACCTGGGGTGTTACAATCAATATGCCCTGAAAGTAGAGGATACGTTGTCCATAAAACAAAGCGAGCGAAGCAAAGGTAGAATCTAAAACAAAGGTAAAGGAGTTTCCCATGATAAGGCACAGAAGCCCAATGGTAAGGATGAGAAAACCCACAATCACTCAAAAAGAGGAGGAAGCTCTAGAGGGAGACAACCTGGTGGAAGAATTGTTTTTCCAGAGGAAGAGGAAGAAGCAAAGGAGGAGAGATAATATGTTATACATGTGTAAAACCAAGACACAAGTCTTGGGAATTCCCTAAGAGAAAGATATAAAGAGGAGGTGAATCTCACATTTCATAAGCACAGAAAAGGAATGTTGAAGCAGAAGGTGCAGAGGATGGAAAATCTCTCATGCTGAGGAAGGTTCTCTTGAAGCTAGAACTAGAAGATGAAAAACTAGTGCAAAGGAACAGTTTGTCCAGGACAACTTGCAAGACTAAAGACAAATTATGCAAGGTGATAATTGACAGTGGGAGGACTGATAATCTAGTATCCATAGAGATGGTGGAGAAATTGGAGCTAGAGACAACTGCACATCCAAATCCATATAAGGTCTCATGGTTGCAAAAAGGACACTAGGTAATGGTGACTAAACAATGCCTTGTTGAATTTAAAATAGGTGTATATAGAGATGTGATTCTATGTGATGTAATTCCCATGGATGTATGTCATGTTTTGTTGGGAAGACCATGGAAGTTTGACTGGAATGTCATTCATTATGGGAGAAAGAACACTTACACTTCGGAAAATAATGGTAGGACACACATGTTGCTGCCAATAGAGGAGAAGAAAGTAAAAGAAGAATCCAACACAAACATACTACTAATGAGTGAGAAGGAACTCCTAAGTGAAGTTAAGAAGGAACATGAGATGCAGTTTGTTTTGGTGAGGAAGCCCATAGTTGTCCTTGCAAATACTTCTATGGATTATTTTCCTAAAGACGTTTAGGAGCTGTTGGATAATTTTGATAACATAGTGGTGGATGAGTTGCCTAACTCATTTCCATCTATCAGAAGTATCATCCATCATATTGACTTGATACTAGGAGAAAGTCTAGCGAACAAAGAATCATACAGATTGACACCTTAAGAGAATGAGGAGGTAAAGAAACAAGTCCAGGAATTATTAGAAAAGGGTTTGGTCAAAGAAAGATTGAGTCCATGCATAGTACCAACTGTGTTGAGTCTAAAGAAGGATGGAGGATGGAGAATGTATACAGACTCAAGAGCCATAAACAAGATGGAAAGTCTGCCCAACTATGTTGAGCGGTTGTTTCTCCCTCTTATTAAAAGATAAAAGTTCTTTTCATAGATCCATCTTCTCGGCAAGTTCATTTCATATAAATAAAGTAGTGTTTAATTTTAATCTTTTCATTTTCATCGAGTGTCCAACTTTCTTGCGATAGACTATGGCAAAGTCACACTATGCAAGATTAAATAGTGGGATATCAAGGCGAAGCCTTTTAGAATTAGAAGCATTTCAAATTGGAAGGTCAAACCTCAATCGAATCAGTCGAATCCATCGGGAAAAATAATGGACTATTAAGGAAAAATAGGGAAAAGGAAATGCAAAGAGAAGTTGCATGGTCATCACTCATGGGGTTTTTATGTAGCCACGATGCTACTAAAAAAGAAAAGTATCTAAAGCTCTTTTCATTTTAATCTTGCTGCGAGGTAATGGCACTCAAAAGGAAATTATTTCTCTCTTATATGAGGGTACAACACCCTTGGAGAACAATCAATGAAAATCCCCTCAGGCTGGAACACACAAACAAGTGGTATATATCAATCGGATGAATAAGAGCACATGCAAAGAGAGAATGAGAGAGGATGAAGTGACAGAGAAACTAATGAAATAGTGAATTGTGTGGATAGGAAACGCCGTGTACTAAGGTGGGTGGGAATATTGGTTGATTCATTAGGGGTTCCTAAGGATATAGTGTACAGTTCCATATTACAGTGAGGAAGCCCATAGTTTTCCTTGCAATTACTTCTATGGATTATTTTCCTAAAGACGTTTAGGAGATGTTGGATAATTTTGATAACATAGTGGTGGATGAGTTGCCTAACTCATTTCCATCTATCATAAGTATCATCCATCATATTGACTTGATACTAGGAGAAAGTCTGGCGAACAAAGAATCATACAAATTGACACCTCAAGAGAATGAGGAGGTAAAGAAACAAGTCCAAGAATTATTAGAAAAGGGTTTGGTCAGAGAAAGATTGAGTCCATGCATAGTACCAACTGTGTTGAGTCCAAAGAAGGATGGAGGATGGAGAATATGTATAGACTCAAGAGCCATAAACAAGATGGAAAGTCTGCCCAACTACGTTGAGCAGTTGTTTCTCCCTCTTATTAAAAGATGGAAGTTCTTTTCATAGATCCATCTTCTCGGCAAGTTCATTTCATATAAATAAAGTAGTGTTTAATTTTAATCTTTTCATTTTCATCGAGTGTCCAACTTTCTTGCGATAGACTATGGCAAAGTCACACTACACAAGATCAAATAGCGAGATATCAAGGTGAAGCCTTTTAGAATTAGAAGCATTTCAAATTGGAAGGTCAAACCTCAATCGAATCAGTCGAAATCCATCAGGAAAAATAATGGACTACTAAGGAGAAATAGGGAAAAGGAAATGCAAAGAGAAGTTGCATGGTCATCACTCATGGGGTTTTTAGGTAACCACGATGCTACTAACAAAGAACAGTATATAAAGCTCTTTTCATTTTAATCTTGCTGCGAGGTATTGGCACTCAAAAGGAAATGATTTCTCTCTTATATGAGGGTACAACACCCTTGGAGAACAATCAATGAAAATCCCCTCAGGCTGGAACACACAAACAAGTGGTATATATCAATCGGATCAATAAGCGCACGTGCAAAGAGCGAATGAATGAGGACGAAGTGACAGAGAAACCAATGAAATAGTGAATTGTGTGGATAGGAAACGCCGTGTACTAAGGTGGGTGGGAATATTGGTTGATTCATTAGGGGTTCCTAATTTCTTTCTCACCCCTCCTTCTATGCTTATATTCATTCCTCCCAAGACTTAGTTTCGTTTTATACCTGATATAGGTGCTTTATTCCCCCTTACTATATATGGTGGGTGGGCAAACGATGGGCAAGGAAATGCCCGCTTGCTGGCACAAATGAAACTAATCCGGTCTCGAGTAGAGATGCCCACCAACCCCATCTTCCTCTTCGGGTGGGTGAAAATAATAACGGACGTTTCAGGTGTACATCCACAGGGCGGATGGGATGGAAGTGTATTCCTTTAATCCAACCCTTAGGAACTAGAATCCCTCTCCTCTCATTCCAAAATAGAATTCTAAAGAGGGTGTAGCCCCCCTTCCTTATCATTCTATTCCTTGCTCTTCCAAATAAAGTAATACAAGACAGATGGTCAAACACGGACGTGTTATAAATCGCATGTAGTATCTCAAACTTTATGCGGGATCATCTATAGTATGAGAAGCAACTAAAAAAGGATGTGGAATAGTGCTATCATCCTTCTATTTCCATCCGTGTTTGGCGAACAGAGGATGGTCGGAAGGAAGCCCAGCCCAACTAGATTTCAGGGGGTACAATAGAGCCAAAATCCGGCCGATTGGTTCTCTGTATAACCCATCTATTTCTATCATACTGGAAAGAGGAGTCCTTCTCATCCCCTTCATATCCACAAGGATTCGTTTGATTTGTCTCATTACAGAGCTACAATGATTCATGGATCGGAGCCTTGTTCATTGGCTATTTATTTCCACCTTCCTATCTAGTTTCGATATGTTTAGACTATTGTTCCCGGTTATTCCTATTCCCACCACTCTCTCAAATTCCTATATACCGCTAAGTGCGATGATCCTACTAAGTGAGATGTTGTAAAAGAAACAGATGCTTATAACGAGAAAAGGATGTGAAATCTATATCATTGGCACCGAACTAACTATTGATAGCTTAAGGAATTGGAAAAATTAGAGAAAATGAGACCTGGAAAAAAGTTGATTCAGCAGTACCTACCACCTCCCATCTTAGTTTCAATGCAACCTTTTGACTCCATCCCCCTAATAGTTTATTCATTCTGATACAAGATACAGTGTACAGTTCCATATTCTACAACCCCTTAGCGTTTCAATTCCCTTCTTCTTTGGCCTCTTTTTCCTTCGTCTGAAGGGAGTGGCAAGCCGGTTGAAAGTTTCTGTGTGATAGAGTAAAATGGATTCCAGGGGGAGCAAATCCCTTTACTAGTTATTTTGTTGAGATGCATGCTTCCGTGATGAGGAGTGAGCATGAATCGATCTTTACTCCATATACTTTTCCTTTCTCCTGGGAGTCATGCTGAATAGGAAGCACAATCAATATTAGAACCGTAATATGCTGACCATTCCACTTTTGAACCATTCCATTTTCTATTCTCTGGCACCAACTGGGGGGACTGGGGAGAGACTTTTGTCTTTTTGGTATAAATAATTTGGAGAAGGTATTGGTGAAAGATTCCTCCATTTCCACCCCCATGGGTGAGGCTGCATCGAGAACACACGAAATGTTTTACGAGGATGGATTTAAATAACTTTGTGTATTAAGCGAATGGCCCCAGCAAATTTCATCAATTCACACTGCTGAGAAAGGAATTGACAATCGAACTATGAAGGTTAGGAATAAGGAGAGTTTCGAGCTTGGCATTGCAGAATCATGGAATCTTTATCCAACCCAGATTGCCTTCCACTTATGGGAGAAATGAGAATGAACTAGTTGTGTGAGCATGGGAAAGTGTTTCTTTCCCCTCATCCACCGAGTGCGGTCAAAGCGAACTCGACTCAACTTCTTTGAGATGGATGCTCGCGAGTTTAGTTTTCACCTACCTTGAACCTGATGTGAATTGATTATCCATGCCCATTCCAGCTGGCGTATAGACCAATGAATGGTGTTGGCCATATAAGGTCGGCCCAATAAATCCAGGTAAAGAAAGGACACAAGGAATTAGTAGTGCAGTGTCCGAGCTCTATATATTAGTAAATCGTGTTAATGGCATATCTGTAACTCAAGATGAAGTTGAATAGTTCAACTTCCTATTTCCACATACCACGGGTGAATGACCTTCCTTTCCCCCTTCTCAGCTCTAATGGGTTCCAAATCTGAAGTAATTCATGCTCTAATCCATCAGTCTGTTTATATTGGTGGCATTCAGGTACCGAACCTTGATATTGAATTAGTAGCGTTGATGGGATTGGGAATCAGAAGCATTATTCCCGATGTTGGATTGGCTAGAGATGGTTCTGAGGAACCACTAAAGGCTAATGATATGCCTTGATGGGCCCACCTACACCTAGTTCAGATAGAAGTGAAAGTTCCGCCAAAACTTATTGATTGATTGCTCAGGGTTCTCTAAATCAAAGGTGATGCGCTCAGTAATCTCGGGGCATCAATACTTGGAATTCCCAAGACTAGTGAAGTGACGAAATGACATATCTAAATGAATCATTCACATGGTTGGAGAGAAATAGATGTCTATAAGACTCAACTAAACTGATTTTACTAATTGAACTGCGAGCAATGAAGTAGGATCAGATAAAAAAGAAGATCTATTCTAGTTCGATGACCATGAGTAACCAGTGAGTAGTTCTTGGGTCGTTCCAATTGATTGGGCATGACAGGATCAAATTCCTATAGGATTTATAGTGGTTTCATTGAGTGTAGTTCTTTAGTTCTCACTCCCGCTCGGGGTAGTTCCAGATTGGGAGTTCCCGAAAATGGGACGAAAAATGAAGGATCAATCTGGAAACAAGCAGGGGTAGGTTTGTCTCGGCTATAATCCATAGTCTAGCTCAACTAGGCTAAATGAATAGGTGGGTGCCCAATGAAATTGAGAAAAATAAAGTACCTATGTAGTCCAATCTTTACTAGTGGAAAAAATATATTATATATATATAGAGAACCAATAATTGGATTGGGGATTGTTTCAAGAATTCCCAGGAGAGAATGGGGTTACCCTATGATCGAATGTTGTTCGTTGATGCAGAGTGCAACACCCAGGCACGTCCGCTCTCACAGGATCTTCTTCATTCTCGCTTGAAGAACTCCAAGGTCCTTCTATTTCCCTATCGGGAAATCTGCACCCACAAAAATCTTTCCCCAAGGTCTCCCCTTTGCTACCGGGAGATCAGCTAAATCTCGCTATCTCGTGAGTTCGTGACTCAAAGCCTCCTACTCTTCCTTTCAAATCTTGCGATACCTGAAATAGCGATACGGGTATAGCTCCTTTCTTTGTTAGTGCCCTCACCACATGCAACCGTGGGCTAGGCTTAAATGTTAGCACTTCTCGCAACCTCGCAACCTCACCACCTCGCCGGTTGAACCGTCGAGTTTTCACCCCCCTATTCCGTGAATCCCCGAGATGCGAGAATTCAACGGAATGTTGAATTCTATATCTAGGAAACACATGTCCAACCATCGACCATGCGGTCCCACCTTATGATTTGCCACGCGTCCACACGAACCTCTCTCTCGGCACTTCGCGACTCGCGAATCCTAACGCCAATACTTCGGGACTTCTCGCGGTGAGATCCCGAGGTTTTTGTGCCACCTGTATTCCACTCACTAGCTTTGCTATGGCCCACACAGTCCTCCAGCTATCGAGATATCACTTCTCGCAATCTCATGATCCCCGTGACCAAATTCTCAGATCTTATCTCGTGAGACTCCAATACATGATCCCACGTGCAGATCCAACGGTCCTCCTACGATCTAGATCCAACGGTTATTCTCCTTCTCACGCCTCGCGCCCTCACGACTTGTAGTACCAAAAATTTAGGCTCTAACCCTGTGAACCCCCGAGTTCGCGAGATATCTCGATCTCTACCACCTGTCCTCCTCAGATGACCGGCTACAATTCTCTCACTCCTTCGCTGCTTCGCGTCCTCGCACCTCGCGACTTTGAGCACCCAATTCTTGGGCTTTCACCCTGAGAACTCCCGAGTTTGCAAGATCTCTCGATATCTGCCACTTTTCCTCCTTAGATGAACGACTCCTAGCCTTCTCGTCACTTTTCCACCTCGTGACTTGAAATATCCAACACTTGGGCTCTGAACCTGCGAACCCCGAGTTTGTGAGATCTCTCGATCTCTGCCACTTATCCTCCTCAGATGAACGACTACTAGCTTTCTCGCCACTTCGCCACTCACGAAGCTGAAGGACTTCCCTTTCCATCCTCCAATGTCCGAGTCTGTGAGATGAGAGAATCTCCTGACATGTGTCCTCCACAATGAACGACTTTGATCTTGTAGGGATATCGCGTCTCGCGATATCGCTATTCTTGTTGCACAACTTTTGAGGCTTCAACTCATGAGTCCACGATACACGATACCACGTGTAGATCTAACGGCTCTTATGACTCGAAATCGATGGCTCTATCCCTTCTGAGCTTCAAATCCTTCGGACCTCTCCGCCATAACCTCCTTGCACCTTTGCAAGATCTGACGATCCTTGGAACTTTGCGAAATGTCCTCAGAGGATTTCGACCATCCGTTCTTCCTCAGGTAATCCACGAGATGAACAAAGTGTCTTTCCATGAGACTCCTTCGTCACTTCACCAACCTGTGACGTTCTTGCAACTTCAGTCACACTTATCTACGCTGATCTTTGGCAACTCAGAGGCCTACCCTTCCTGAACTTTGCCAAATTACTCCTACCTCAACGAGGTTCTTTGCACGCACTTCTTGCTGCAAACCTGCGAACACTTCAACTGTTCGAGATTCTTTTGACTCGACACCTACCCATAGTAGCAGTCCTTCGATACTTCTGCTCAGTTTCACAACTGAAACTCTCCTTATCCTGCGCACTCCTTGCACGACTTTAACAACCCACTTTCACTTCTGAGTGCTTTGAGAACAAGATTTTAACTCCCTGAGCCTTCTGTCAACGCACTCCTTGCGGACGACTTCAATTGCACTCCCTGCAGGAATCCTCGCTCAAAAGAGAAACAATTGTAACTCACCTCACTTCCTCTCAGATTTCAATATCGACACATGAAATCATATGCACAACATCTCAAAACAATAGATAACAGAGAACAAACGTTATCTTCCATTGGGATTTCTCCTCCTCCGTGTCCAGTATCCTCTTCATCTTCGGATTCACTGGTATCTCCTACATCATCTTTACGCTTTCGTGATGTCTCCATGTCCTCCATTCTGGCACGAAGATTTCAGACTTCTCTCTCCATGTCTGGATCCTGCACTTGCCTACCTCTTTCTATGGACAATTCCCTTTCCTCCTCTGGATCGGGTGATTGTATACCCCTTCTCCTTGGTGGCATGGTGAATTCTCCTTGTCCTCTGCTACAAAAAGCAAAGAAGATTTTCTAAGCTCTGATACCACTTGACGCAGAGCGCGCCACCCAGGCACGTCCGCTCTCACAGGATCTTCTTCGTTCTCTCCCGAAGAACTCCAAGGTCCTTCTATTTCCCTATAGAGAAATCTGCACCCACAGAAATCTTTCCCCGAGGTCTCCCCTTTGCTACCGCGAGATCAACTAAATCTCGCTATCTCGCGAGTTTGTGACTCAAAGCCTCCTACTCTTCCTTTCAAATCTTGCGATACCCGAAATAGCAATACGGGTATAGCTCCTTTCTTTGTTAGTTCCCTCACTGCATGCAACCATGGACTAGGCTTAAATGTTAGTGTTTCTCGCAACCTCGCAACCTCGCCACTTCGCCGGTTGAACCGTCGAGTTTTCACCCCCCTATTTCGCAAATCCTCGAGATGCGAGAATTCAACGAAATGTTGACTTCTATCTCCAGGCAACACGTGTCCACCCATCGACCACGCGGTCCCACCTAATGCTCTGCCACGCGTCCACATGAACCTCGCTCTTGGCACTTTGTGACTCATGAATCCTAACGCCAATACTTCGGGACTTCTCCCGGCGAGATCCCGAGGTTTTTGTGCCACCTGTATTCCACTTACCGGCTTCGCTATGGCCCACACAGTCCTCCAGCTATTGGGATATTGCTTCTCGCAATCTCGCGATCCCTGTGACCAAATTCTCGGGTCTTATCTCGCGAGACTCCGATACACGATCCCACGTGTAGATCCAACAGTCCTCCTATGATCCAGATCCAAAAATTATTCTCCTTCTCGCGCCTCGCATCCTCGCGAATTGTAGTACCCAATATTTAGGCTCTAACCCTGCGAACCCCCGAGTTCGTGAGATCTCCTGATCTCTGCCACCTGTCCTCCTTAGATGACCGGCTACAATTCTCTCGCTCCTTCGCCACTTCGCGTCCTCGCGCCTCGTGACTTTGAACACCCAATGCTTGGGCTTTCACCCTGCGAACTCCTGAGTTCGCGAGATCTCTCGATCTCTGCCACCTATCCTCCTTAGATGAATGGCTCCTAGCCTTCTCACCACTTTGCCACCTCGTGACTTGAAATATCCAACACTTGGGCTCTCAACCTACAAACCCCGAGTTCGCAAGATCTCTCGATCTCTGCCACCTGTCCTCCTCAGATGAATGGCTACTATCTTTCTCGCCACTTCGCCACTTGCGAAGCTAAAGGACTTCCCTTTCTGTCCTTTGATGTTTGAGTCTGCGAGATGAGAGAATCTCCTGACACACGTCCTCCACAACGAACAACTCTGATCTTGTAGGGATATCGCATCTCGCGATATCGCTGTTCTTGTTGCACAACTTTTGAGGCTTCAACTCACGAGTCCCTGATACACGATACCACGTGTAGATCTAACAGCTCTTATGACTCGAAATCGATGGCTCTGTCCCTTCTGAGCTTCAAATCCTTCGGACCTCTCCACAGTAACCTCCTTGCACCTCTGCAAGATCTGACGATCCTTGGAACTTTGTGAAATCTCCTCAGAGGATTTCGACCGTCTGTTCTTCCTCGGGTAATCCATGAGATGAACAAAGTGTCTTTCCACGAGACTCCTTCGTCACTTCGCCAACCTGCGACGTTCTTGCAACTTCAGTCGCACTTATCTACGCTGATCTTTGGCAACTCAGAGGCCTACCCTTCCTGAACTTTGCCAAATTACTCCTACCTCAACGAGGTTCTTTGCATGCACTTCTTGCGGAAAACCTGCGAACACTTCAACTATTCGAGCTTCCTTTGACTCGACATGTACCCGTAGCAGCAGTCCTTTGATACCTCTGCTCAGTTTCACGACTGAAACTCTCCTTAGATTGTGCACTCCTTGCACGACTTTAACAACCTACTTTCGCTTCTGAGTGCTTTGAGAACAAGAGTTTAACTCCCTGAGACTTCTGTCAACGCACTCCTTGCGGACGACTTCAACCGCACTCCCTGCAGGAATCCTCGCTCAAAAGAGAAACAATTGTAACTCACCTCACTTCCTCTCAGATTTCAATTTCGACACATGAAATCATATGCACAACATCTCAAAACAATACATAACAGAGAACAAACATTCATGAGCATATTAACAACACACACACACACAAAGAACACGAAAAACCATGAATCTGAATCAATTCTTTCTATTAATTCAAGATCTATACATGGATGTATTTTACAACTCTCTGATATTCTCCTATGCTCTTCCTACTCTGAATTATGCTAGCTTCTCTATCTCTCTTGTACAATGTGGAATGAGGGTGTCTATATCTGTTTTCTCTCCTGCGCTCTAAAACTGTCTAATCTAAGAATTCAATTCTATCTACCTGCAACTGCTAATATAAATGCCTCTGTCTATCTCAAACAAGAGCGTATGGCTCGAGGTCTGATTACGTTTTTACCAAGCTATCTCAGACGAGAGCATATGGCTCGAGGTCTGATTACATTTTACCAAGGTGCCTAAATTAAATGATCTCATTTATGTTTGCGCATCAACTTCAAGGGAAATTCAAAATTCAAAAACTTGCGTTGGACGTCTTCCAACTGTCTTTTGCTTCCATGTTGGTTTTGCTTGTCATGAGGGATGCTCCTGCATCATTCATCTACCACATGAATGAAAGGAGGGAGTGGTTACCCATATTCAGATAGGGAGAGGAAAAAACCTATTGATCATGTTTCTTACTTCAGTTTCTTTTTCCTAGTAGGGTAGAAAAGAGTGGGAATGAGTAAGTTGGTTGGTGGACGAGTGAAGGAACTTTTGTTGGTTGGCCTCGGTTACTTATTATTAATTAGAATTGGTTGAACCTGGTTGGGCATTAGCTGAATGCATCTATTTTGAAAATCCAATTTTAGAATATCTTTGAAGCTACTTTTTTTTCCCTTTCCGGAAAAAAGATATAAGAAACCTATTGACTTCGGGGCCTCGGCCAGAGAGATATATAGATTCGTTCATAGAAGCAATGTTTAATGTGTTTATAAAACCAAATAGTACCCAGATATCAACTATAGGAGAAGCGAGCCACTCTTCCCGGTATAGGTAGGACCAAACTTGATATGTGCATCCAGCGAGTGCCAGCCATATGTACTACCGACAAGGGAAAGAGGGATGCATTGTCCAAGCCCGACTGCACCTAACCTACTATATACTATTCTATTGGCAATTGAAAGTACTAGCTACTCCAGAAAGATGTGATTACTTTGGAAAGGCTATAAGTGTCTCCCTAACGAATCCTAATGCTCTTATGGTTTGGTACAATCACGATCCAATAGATGGGTTCTCAATTGCTTGAGCAAGGGGAAAACCGATCCTACCAATCATAAAGGTTTCTCACCCAACCTGTTGTGCTCTTATAAAGACTATAATTATATATGTAATTATGTATATAATACATTTACTTTTCATTTATTTCTTCCCCTCAAAGAGAGAGCTACCTACATGATTTGAGTGAGGTAAGTTTTCTCCTAACTGTTAGACCTTTTGGTCCTGACTGGCTTCCCTTTTTCACTGCTCTACTATTTCTTTTTCTTTCCTTGGCCCATTACTCAGTCTTTGAGGGGAATAAAGAACGGGGAAGGTTAGTGGGCGTATTATAAGGAATGAAGGGTCGCAAATCCCATGAAAGTATTGTTCTTAACCCACCAAGATACATATATAAGGGTTTTTTATCACTTCTTTCTGTCTCTCTTTATTTCCTTGCGCTATTTCTATGGTTCTCCCCTGCTCCGCAATGAGTGTTTGGCTCAGGCTTGAGAACTAAAGCTTAAACTGCCTTACAAAGCCTTTATATATAGAGATATCTTTTGGGGCTTCGTAGATTAAGAGACTTGGGCCTTATCTCCTTCCAGGTGTTGTGTTCATTCTTTATACCATCTCTAGTTACTGACGTCATATGGGCATCTGTTTTAGGGGAAGAAATGTAGGGCTTAGAAATCCTTATATACTTATTTCTCCG
>ML793789.1:161412-191572 GCA_009831015.1 Picea engelmannii
AATTTGGATACATATATGTTTAAGATTATGCATTGGAATAACAATTCTAAAGACATATAGTTGGTATTTTATCCACTTATGTGTGCATGGGTCATAAGATCATTTGATACAATCCCTCTAGATGCAACTACACATTTGAGCACTATGTTAAGGTAAACCTATGGTTCTAGGAAAATCCCTCATGAGAATTGAATTTTGTTCACTGGTGAAAAATTCCTCTATAATCACCATTGATACATTGTGTGATGGTAGTCCTTGAAGATTGCAACATTCTACAATATCCATATTTCCCATACAACATAAGGGGAAAAGGAGGAATTCTTATTCATCATATCTAAATATAGAAAAGTCCAAATTAAGTGCCATCATTTCCATTAGAAAGAAAATAGATCATATTATTTTATCTCAAAGTTTTATAGGTAGATTAGAAAAATTAGACATGTGGAAGGTTGTACAAATTCACTCTTTTGAAAGGGACAAAAACAACAAGTTTTAGGAAAGTAGTCATAACTAAATCTCTTGGCACATTGGATTTGGTTAAACCTATGGCATTGCATAGAAGACATATCATTCTAATAATATCAAAATTTGAGTCTCGAAGGGGATGAAATTTTAGAGATACTTCAAGAGAAAGGTTGGCCAACAAGACAATCTACAAACCAGGATTTTTGAAGGTATTTTAACTTGATATTAGAATAAATTTTGATTGAAATATCTGTTTTTGGTGATTCAAAAATTGTGATAAAGAGAGAAAACATGATTATTATTATTTTATCAGATGGAAAATGTTTTTTAAGAAATTATGTTCCTGCTAAACCTCTAGAGAACTCACACACAACACCTGAAATTGAAGACTTAGGGAACCAAGTATCCCTATTGAGGAACCAATTTAGTGAAATGGGTGACACTATGTTGAAAAGGGTTGATTTCACATGTTTACAAGAATTACTGAAAGGGGAAATGGATCAAAATATGGAACAATCACAAAATTATATTGATCAAAAGATGGAACAATTCCAAAATTCTAGGGATCAAAAGATGGAATACTTACTAAATTCCATGGCAGTCGTGATCTTACATATCCTAGATGAGAGGATACATAAAGGTGATATTGGGACACAAGGAAATCATGAAAATAAGGAGAACAAATTTTTTGAACCCCAGTCACATATGGAGAATATTTTAACAAATGTGGAGAACATAAAGATTGAATCCTATAATCATGATTATTAATCACTCCAAGGTTTGCATAATCTTGGGTACAACTTAGCACAAAGGAACTACTTCATTCCCAAGATTGATATGAGTAAATTTGATGGAAAATATCTTATAACATGGATATTCTATATGGAGATTATTTGATGTACATCAAGTGCCAAATTTAAAAAAGGTAACTCCTTCATCCTTGTATTTAGAACCTAATCAATTTGTTTGGTACCAATGGCTTTGTTAAAAGAAAAATGATTGCACTATTTCTTGGCCAACCCTTCCTCCAACATAGAATTCTCATGGATAATGACCATGGAGGAGTTTCGGTTGATCCTTCCTCAATGTTGGTATTATCATATTGGTGTATACAATGGAAAGGTTAGTCAAACCTTCCTCGAGCATAGTGTTGTGACATTCACAACAACCCACTAAAATTATTTATCTTAGAGGGTTTTAGTGGCCACCCACCTACTAAAAGTTTAGCAAGGTACTTATCACTACTAATCTAACTAGCTATTCATTCATAAGACTACATTTTGTACATAATATTTGAAGTTTTTCCAAGGAAATAGTGACCATGACAACAGTCCTTTAGATTAGATTGATCATTGCTTCCCCTCCATGTCCAATCAAAAAATTAATCCCCTTATTGTGAGTCCCATTTGTAGGAATGTGCTCAATTCCTAACCTATGTGACCCTTGTTTAAGCATCATCGGGCCTTCATGTATGGAATCACACTATTTATATCTCCTAACTTCTTTTTCCAGTGACGACACTATCTCAACGATATCATTGGGGAAACACACTTAGCATGCATGATTTTCCCAACCACTTCTCTTGACGACAATACCCCATGCGACGCAAGGTCCATGTCTTTTCCAATCATTATGTATTTCGTGCACACGTGTCAAGAAAATACTAGACTTCAAATTCTTCGTAAAACAATTGTAGTAAGAATATATAGGTGGACCCCTCACCCTATATCTCATGTATTCTATACATGATTTTTATCAATGCACACTTTTCAATCCCCTCGCATTTTGTCATTGAGGTGGATAGCATAAAATTCATCCATATTTGTTGAGTCCCCCGCTCGATAAATATTCCAATGATGATCATGTACACAAAAATACAACATGACATATCTTTTGTGCATACAAGTTAGAAGGAGATTAGTCCTTCAATATTTTAAGAACCAATCACTGTATGACATGGAAGGCGGCCCTCTACAACAATTTTGCATTGTAATTCAATTAAGCACAAATATTTACTACACATTATACATGCTATGAGGCCTTATTTCTTTGGCACACCTTTTCTTAAGCATACCACCTTGTCATTGGAGAATGCAACAAAGTTTTTCATCTACATTATCAACAAAGTACCCAAGATGTATTGTTGAGAAGCCACCTAGTTGATACATGTTGTTCATCTCCTTCATATGATATATTACCTCATCCCAATTGATCCTCCATGTGGCCTTTTGACATATGCATACTCATTCAAACAAGTAAAGTAAATTCATTGGTGAGATAGTAGTTAACATGGGATATACAAATAAATGAACAATTGAAGACCTTATCAATTGAATGGGTTAACTACCTCCCTTAGCATGTTTCTCAAGGGAAAACAAATGTTTTAAAAGTAATCATTGTCGGGAGAGTTCGACATCTCCGAATAATCCATAGAAATTCTCATGATAGAAAATTAACGTGTAAGGTTTTTATTAACTGAATGCATTACCTGATCCCCCCTTATTTTTGACACAACACTCAAAGAATAAATCAAGATTCCAGAAAAAGATTGTTGTCGGAATACTATGACTCTTTTACATGTTTGAAAATAATTTTCCCCGTCAATCCTCCCGATGACGACATGATCAGAGAAAGTTTCCACAATATACCCCATGCCTCCGACAACACACCAACAATAACAAGCATAAATATTTTTTCAAATAATTAATGGAGGTTGTATGATTTTGACCAAGCTGATGTTGTAGCACACTAAGAATTTATTACATAGGGTTTAGGTAAAATGTAAAATATAACACTTTTGTTAAGACATAATTGAAATATCCTTTACCTCTAAAAAACCTGTGAAGGTGTAAGTGCTCATACTATGGTAGTTGGATAGATTCAAATTCCTCTAGAGCCTCAAGGAGATATTATACCCACACGATAAGATGTCTCACACATAGACTAGGGAAAAAAAGAACCTATTAGTTGTTGGGCTTGCACCTATCATCATCATGTACTCTATAACAATTGCAAACACCAATTTCCGTGATGAGAGAGAAAACTCCCCAAGATACCATAAAATCTATCATGTTTTCAAGAAGAAATATTATTGATGGACCTTTCAATTAATTTATAATTAACATAGTAAGAAAATGAAGAGTTGTACATTTAATTATCAATTCAGAACTTGTATGGAACTTACAAAATATCGTGCACAATCTATGCAATAAGAGTAGTGTTTTTATTGTGGTGTTGTAGAACTTTAATGTCACAATTCAAAGACTCATAATACTTAATTAAGCCACAAACCTATGCTAAGGTCTAAGATTCTCTAGATAAATTAAATCACACTTGCGAGAATTGAAATCACACTTGCAGAAAATTAAGATCACATTTGCAGAAATCAAAATCACTCTTGCAGGAATTGAAATCACTCTTGCGAAAATTAAAATCACACTTGCAGGAATTAAAATCACTCTCGCACAAATTAAAATCACACTTTCAATAATTAAAATCACTCTTGCAGAAATTGAAATCAAAATTGCAGGAATTAAAATCACTCTGTAGAAATGAAGCTTGTGGTTTATTGGTGACCTGCTTGAGTATAATGAAGGCCTTGTGTTGTCACAACAATTAAGTGTTCATTCATTCAATATTAATCCAATAATGTCAATCCAAAATTGTAGAGACTAAACCTAAAGCAAACCATACAGGAAACACACTAAATGCAATTGCAAGGGAAGTTGTAGAAACATGAGTTGAAACACAAAAATAAATATAACTGAGTTACAACAATGTGAATCATAATAATTGAGTTCTATTATAACCGAAAATTGAAAAGACACGAATTGTAGCTATGAAAAGAGCAGATCAATTGTGACGTTGTAAAATGCTAAACTTAGAAAACTAAGCCACTCATAAATCGTAACACTGTTATGTATACTGGAAATGACAACAGACTAAAAGATAATTTGGAAATAAGAGAATCACACTATGATTCTAGAGAAACCATAAACCAAAAAACATACACAACATGTGAATAAATTTACGGACCCCGAATCATAACAATTGAAAGAAGCTACACAATAAAATAATTGAACAGAAGTAAAATGATAATTCTAACACTACTGTTAAATGATAATTCTAACACTATTGATACAGGAAGTACCTGACTAAGGAGGGGGGCCTACCCCTTTAGGCGAGCTACTGGATTAATCAACCAGAATCACACGATCAACCAATACATCAACACACAAGTAGAAAGATGAAACCGGATTTATATCGCCGTAAGTTGAAAGTTACAATAGAAAAATGTAATTGCCCAAATAATTTGCTCCTCTAGCTCTTATGGATCTGAGGATTTTATACAAAGTGAATATGGTTCTAAAATTATATAATCAGTGGATGGAAATCCGTGAGAATCTGGCTATTCATCTGGTTACATCAATTCTTTCAATTACATACATATGCTTACTCGATAGGTAACCAATTCTTCTAGTCACATATTTGTATTCTGTCGCTTTTTCTCATGGAGATTGGTTACCAACTGCCAACTCCCAATTTCCAACTACAACATTGACCGATGGGATTGTGAGCTATTTCTGAAGTCGCAGGATGAAAATCATGCTTTCGGTTATAATTGTTTTGTCTGGAATTACAACAATCACAGATGCACCTTGAGTTGTAGCAATTAGGTTTTTCACCCAGAATTGCAACATGTTTTTTCATTCTCGAAACTATATCATCTTTGAGTTGCAACAGATAGGTGTTTCCACTACTTGGAGTGTTGCAACTACTAGATTCATGTGTTGCAATGTTAGTGACTGATAGTAATGCGTTCCTTCCTAATAATTATGCAAAAAGGACATAATAATGGTGTATGGGGTAGGACTCATACCTTTGGTGACAAATGAGGAGAACTAGATAATGGAAGTCTCAAAAATAAAAGTGATAGACATGAAATGTTTAGAAAAAAAGTATAGATCAGTGTTGCTAGTATGCCATTTTAGGAACCCGTCAATTATCCATATGACGATGAAGATATATACGAATATCAAAATATTGGAAGAAGCGACATTCACACCATGGAAGATCACCTGATGCTATTCCCCTACAACGAAGTTTTGTGGTGGTGATTTACCGACCTCCAAAAAGAGATGACCACCATCATCAATGAGTCCAAAGTCCCAATTACTTCCTTGAATCCCAAAGACATTAGAATAAGGTATCAAACTCATGAACCTACAATATCATTAAATGAATCCTTTCTGGAGAATTTTAGGGTTGATAGTATAGACTTCAAATATCTAGTGAAAGATTGGTACACCAGTGAGGTGAGACAAGTTAAAGAGGGAGAAAGGTACATCCTGATGCAATACTTGAAGATACTATACATGATGCTTAATACAATGATCTCCATACTATATGGTGAGGAAACCAACACACAATTTAGTATGGAATGGTTTATGATGGCGTATACAGTGGTGAAGACTAGACATTTATTCAATTGGGAAACCATCCTAACCTACAACATTTTTAACAGAGCCAAAGAAGCTCAAGCTATAAAAAGACATGGTTTTTTATATGTTAGTGTATTTGATTGATCCAATCTTCTTTTCACACCATTTCCCTTCTTTCGAATGGATTTGGACTCCAAGTCATCTTCCAATCCACATTTGTTGTTCGAAATTGTGGGACATAAATTATAAAGATTTTTTTTTTATAGTATCTATGAATATTTCCTAGCCCCTCTACACAAGTTGATATTTGGGATGTACCCACACAAGATATCTCAAGGGGCCATCAGAAACCTAAAAGAGATAGGGGACTAGTATGTGAGAAAATATTATACCTATATCTCGGTATATGGAAGCACTGGGATGCCAATTTATTAACCAAGTATGTGCCCAAAAAGTTGTTGTCTAGATAAATTGCATGCCAAACAATGGAGAAAGGGATTACAGTCTATCTATCAGATAAAAATAAGAAACACTAGCCAAATTTCCCTCTACATGTAGGAAGATATACTCCGTTGAACAAACCCCATGTAGGGATGGAAGTTGAAGCCCTAAGGGAGATATATTTGTGCACAGGGAGACTTAAAGAGAACAATATACACAACAAAGTGCATGACCATTTAAAATTAGTCAATATCACACACAAAGTCATTCATGACATGAAATTTGTAGAGGACCTCTTCAAAGGGGATTTCTTTTTTGAAGAAGTATTATAAAGGATGAAGAGTGAATCAAAAAAGAGAAATATACAAAAGGAAAAAGATAAATAGAGGTATATAGTGAAAGAAATATTCAAAATGTTACTGGAAAAGGAAAAGGGAAAGATGGAGTCTGAAGAAAGAGAACACACATGGAAAGCTGAGGACAGAGCAAAGCGAGCCATAGAAGCAGAAGACATCTATCAACAAAAGAAAATAAGCATGCCGAGAAAGATACAAATAAAGATAAGGATTGAGTCATTGATAATTATGTTGAAGGAAAGACAAATAACATTGAGACAACAAAAAAATACAAAGAGGATGCTAAGCTTGAAAAAAAGAAAAATGAAGATGAAGAGAAACTAAGACTAGAAGTTGAATCTGAAGAGAAAAGGAAGAAAGAAGAAGAGGAGAAACATGGTAGATTTTAATCACAGGGGAAAGAAGGAGAAAATACAAAGCTATAAAATAATAAAGAATAGGCTGAATTGGATAGAGTTGGGGAAAACACCAATGCTAGCATAGTTAGCCTCCCTATCGAAGAATTCACTCCTATAGAAGTTATCCCTGTAAATATTTCTTACACATCTCAAGAACTAGTGCTAGATGAAGTTGTAGTAGTTGTAGGAGATTATAATTACATCCATAAAACTATGACCATTTAGAGGTGAATAAACAAAAGGAAGAGGGGATAATCTACACCCAAGAAGGAATCCTCCGAGAGGATCATAACATGGAAGGAAAGCCCAGACCCAAAGGAGAATGAAATATAGACTACATCAACTCTAAATGCATTTGCAGGTGCAAATTCCATGTTGGTATATGAGATAGGAGAATCACTGGACATATCTAGAGCCACAATAGTTGAGATTGAAGAAGCTATGAACACCATCAAAGATAAATTTTCTGATGAATTAAAAAAGGAGGCTAGTACAACCAAAAAAATGCATACAGAAGAACTATAGAAAGAATTGTATCTCGAAAAAAATAAATTAGATGTTGAGTTTGAGAGAAGGGCTATTGTAAATAGGAGATTACATCAGGAAGATATACAATCTCTCAAGATTAATCACTTAGAGGAAATGGAACAACTCAAGACCACACATGCACTAGAGATGACAAGATTGCAAGCAGAACGCTTAAAGGTAAGAATCTACAATGAGAAGCTAGAATACATGGTTCAAAATTTGCAGCAAGGTAATAAACTCTTGGAGAATATTATAGAATAAATCCAAAAGGGAGCTACCTTTTTGGGAATGGTCAAATAAGAAGATAGGTCTACAAATGAAGAAATAAGAAGCGTACAGAAAGAGTGCTTATGTTTATTGAATGCAATACATAAAAACAAGGGAGACCAACTCAAGCTAGATATGAAGATAGAAAACATAAAGGAAAAGTACCAAAAGGCTCAAAATGCCTATGAAAAAATCAAATACTGGAAAGATGTGTATGTGATGTAGGAGCATCGTCAGCCAAAGCCACATGCGATGAGAACACAATGCCTAGCGCACCTTTTGAGTAAAATTTTAAATTTTGAAAGATGGCATATCTCAGAGAACTTCTGAGTAAAAGATGAATCAGAGAAGTTAATGGGAGGAGTTTGATCGATCGTGTCAAATCCAGAAGAGATCAGATCGTCCTTTAGATATTTGATTTTTGTGTGGATATTAAGATTCACCTTAAATTGTCTGTCACAGACGTTTATGAAATATGACTTAAGTAGTTGTAGAATTTAATTTCGATCAGGTAGGTAGTTGGAGGAAACCCGAGAGGACCTTTTGTATAAGTAGATGCATTGTATACCTGAATAAAGTTAGCTGCAGAGTAGGAGATATTTGTTACTGAATTTAATTTTTTTTTATCAAGCTGCAACCATTTACATTTGAAGGAATATAACATAGGGATATTGACCCAATGCATGGTGTTGCTATTGTTTACAGCTTCCTTGTTATTTTATGTTTTCATGAATGAATGAGTTGTTTCATTGAGCATATGATATTGTGAATTATTGGGATAAGTTTCAAATCGTTTATCTTTGTTTATTTCATGCAAGGTGTGCATACAGTACATAAGGAGTGCGTTGATGGAGTTTGTTTTGACTCAGAAGCTCAAAGGAGATAGCGTGAAACTTCCATTGAAAAGAGTGCAAAGAGACTACTTCAAGGTGTGCACATTCTCTTGCAAGAAGTTAAGTCTTGCATAAGAATTTGTTGCAAGGAGTGCACATATTGGAAGTTGAAATAAGTGTTGAAGTAACCCTCTAAGGATTCGAAGGGTTCGAAAATTAAATCTCAAGAGAGATAGCGTAGATAGATCTTCGAAGGGAGTGATTCTCTGAAGGTTTCACGAGTCATCGACTAAGATCTGTCCAGGAGGGAGTGGGATCGTTCCATATCATTGGATTTGGGAAAAATGCATGAGTCTTAAGTCTTTTCATAGGAGCGAGGATTTTTCAAAGTCCCGAAGAGGCCAAGGACCGTCCATCATCCAGAGGGACAGGTGGCATAATATCCACAACTCTGGGGCAAAAGTACTTCAGAAGTTTTGTGGACAAGGAGAAAACGAAATCGCCGAAGAGCCAAAGTAGATCTAGGTCGTTGGTTTGCAGAAGATATGTGTTGACAGATCATGTAATTTGGGTGGAAGTACTTCAAGAAGAAGCAAGCATAGGATTTTGAAACTCTCGAAGCCCGAAGAGCCAAAGTCAGTTGCAGTTGTTGATCTATGGGAGTACATGAATCGACAGATCGTGAACTCTGGGTGAAAGAATTCTGGGAGGAAGCAAGCGGGGAATTTGAAACTTCCTAAGGCCGAAGTCCCAAGATGGACTAGATCCATTTTTGAGCTAGACGTATGGTGCATGATCCAAAACTTCAGTATGAAATACTCTGGGGGAAAGCGGAGGTTGAAAGTGTCGAACTCTCGAAGCATAGAGTCTCAAAGTGGATCTTGATCGTTGATTGTGAAAAAGGACGAGGACCGTTGATATGGTCCTGACGAAAGGTGTAGAAGTTGCGAAGTGCCAGGAGGTTAAGCCCTGGGTCACAGCCCAAGGTCAAAGGAGAGGAAGGAGATAACGCATGTTAGTGTGAGATTTGGAATAGGGTGATAAGAAAGCAGGACCCACGGATAACCGTTGATTTGAGAACAAAAAATCTACGGTGAGGAATCATTGCGGGGAGAGGAGGAAAAAATAGTGAATTTTCTAGTTCGCATCCCGCTATTTACCAGCGTTGTTGATCTCGTTGGGATAGGGGATCAACGACCATGATTTAAAGGAGGTTTGGGTGAGGAATTTTCAGATTGTGGGGACATAGTTCTCCGATAAAGAGTGAGCACGTTGGTAGCCTGCAATTTCTGTGGATCGTCGATCGAAGAGAAAATTGAACACAATTAGATCATGACCATGAAAACCATGAGGGTGATAACATGGCCTATGTTTGATTAAGTTTGAGACCATCAAGGTCCCGAGGAGTTGATCTAGCTCAAAAATATTCATCGATCCTTGACCGGGAGGTCGAGCAACCCAGAGGGAGAGTAAGTGGGGGGTCTGCATCAAGTGGTATTAGAGCCTAAAAGAACTCAATTTTTTACTGTGTGTGTGAGAACCAGTCAACACAATGCCACCGAGGAGACGCGTGGAGCAAACTGCAGCCAATCGATTTGTCGAAAGGGAAATGAGAGAACTACGTGCAAGGTTGGAAGTGATGGAAGCAACACATAGGAGAGAACCTAATGTTGGAGATGTCAATGAGGAAAAAAGTAAAGAGTCAGATGTTGAAGAAACTGTAGGGGGAGATTCTATCGAAGAACACTTACAAAAATTTGTTGTGAAGTTGGGAGCTAGAGCAAAGATAGACATCCCAATGTATGAAGGAAATTTGGATGTTGAAGAGATGTTGGACTGGATAAGGTCCATGGAAAATTATTTTGATTATGAAGATTTCATTGAGGACAAGAAGGTGAGACATGTTGTCACCAGATTGAAATAACATGCAACACTATGGTGGGACAAACTACAGGCTTATAGATAAAGAAAATGTAAGAAAAATATTAAGAGTTGGGATAGGATGGTAGCCAAGCTAAAGGATAAGTTCATGCCCAAGGATTATCAGATAAATATGTTCAGGAGGATGCATAACCTGAGATAGAAGGGAATGACAGTGAAAGAGTACACAGAATATTTTTACAAGCTAAACATCAGGACTAGATAGAGGGAGAGAGATGAAGAGAAAGTTTACAGGTACATAAATGTCCCGAGATATGAGATCCAGGATGAAATCAAAATGATGTTCGTGATGACAATAGAGGAGACATATCAATGTAACATACCCAGCCACCTAAAGGTCGGGTACGCTACCTGTAATCCCGCCCTCAGACTCTTTCTCTTACTAATACCTTCTTTAGTCATTAAGGATGAATAAGATAATATATTTAACAACATGCATAGCAATATCCAACAAGAATGCATAATCTAAATGTTACATTTAATTAAATATACATAGCAAAAATACATTCATACACATGTAGATGATAATTAAATTACACATCGAAAAATAAATTCATACATAGGTAGGATTATCATGACACATAGCACTCATCTTTATGAAATATGACACCAAATGGCTGCAGACCAAGGACATTCCACCCAACCGTAGACACCAGTACTCTAAATATCAACAACAGTGTCACCCCCGATCCAGGGCTATGAATCCACAAGGACAGTTCCAGAGTGTAATTGGGTTCCCAAACCAGTCAGATCTCAAGCTCTCACAAGTTTCCTGACACCCACAACAATCCAAGTACCCATCTCTCTTCTACCCATCCCATGCCACCCAAGAGAATGGACCTCCACCCTTCTCTGCCACACAGTCCCTCAGGCAGTCCTTCTCCTTCCTTCTAGGGCTTCCAACTTAGCTAGTCCAGAATCTCAATGTTGGAACTATCAAGACTCATAGTTGTGAGAAAATTAGGGCACATGACAATGAATTTCAAACATGCAAGCCCCAGGTCACGACTGGATCACACCATCGACCACTACAACAAACTATCCCCATGGATAATTCTTCGGAAGCTTTGTTTCCTTTCATTTTTCCAACCAAGACGCAGGTGAGGATGGGTCGATGAATGGGTCAAGGAGTGCATGGGAGTGTGTGCATGGGAGTATGTGAGGGAAGAGTGAGTCAGTGAATGGGAAATCAATGAACAAGTCATCAGTCCAACCCCCCCATCAGACCAGAGGCAGGTTTAAATAACCTCATGGGGAAAACAAGAACCTCCTGGCCTTCCCCAAGAAGGTCATGTAGCCAATCCCCTCCCTTAGAAAAAAAGGGAAATAAGAAAATAGGAATAACATTTAGTCCCTCAATCTCCCTCTCTTGTGGAATCATAGCCCCCTATAAATCTAGTCCTTATCCATCTAGCAACCAACGATGTGTTTATTATTATTAATGATCAAAACATTACATTTCTTGGTCATACTGGCCCTTCATTAATTGTCTGGGCACTCTGGCCTCTCAGCATTGTAACAATACATTATTTAAAATGGGGGTTCAAAACTTGGGGTGTTACATCCCCTCCCCCTTATTTTGGCACTGTCCTCAGTGCATATACAAAACAGAGATCAAAATCTCAAATTTATTCAAAAATTTGTGGGTACTCTGCCCGTATGGAATCTTCATTCTCCCAGATAGTTTCATCAGGACCGTAGTAGGTCCACTGAACTTTTACTAGTTCTATAACTCGATTTCGGAGCATTTTGACTTTTCTGTCCAATACCCACATTGGATGAACCTGAAAGTCTCCCTTCATATCTACCTGAATCAGATGCCAATCAATAACATGGTTAGGATCATGTAGATATTTATTTATTAAATATATATTAAATATATTATGCACATTCATGGAAATAGGCAGTGCAAGCATGTATGCAACTGGCCCTATTGTGTCCAATATTTCAAATGGACCACAGAAAATGGTTGTCAACTTTGTACAACTATCCAATTTCAAAGATCTTTTCTTGGGATTCATTTTCAAAAGTACATGCTTCCCTACTTTAAATTCTCTAACTATCATGTTCTTGTATGCATAAAATTTCTTTCTATCCTAATCTGCCTTTAAATTCTTCTTAATCTTGACCACCTAGTCTTCCATGTCCTTGAGCAACTCTGGCCCAAGTACCACTCTATCTGCTGGGTTGTCCTAGCTCACTGGAGTATTGAATTTCCTACCATACAAGGCTTCAAATGGTCTCATTTTCAATGAAGCTTGATACCCATTGTTATATGCAAACTCACCCAAGTGTAAGTAATCTTCCCGCTTAGATGGCTTATCCATCACATACATTCTCAACATGTCTTCAATTATTCTATTAACCCTCTCTTTTTGCCCATATTTCTGGGGATGATATGATGTACTAAAGTTTATATTTGTGCCAAATCCCTTAAAAAATCCCCTCCATAAATTAGAGGTAAACTTCATATCTCTGTCCGAGACGATTATCCTAGGTATCCCACGCAACCTAACAATTTCCTTCAAGAAAATATTTGCAATATTAGTTGTTGTATGTTTTGTCTTCAGAGGCACAAAATGAGCATCCTTTGTTAATTTACCAACTACCACCATGATTGAATCATGCTGCTTATTCGTTCTGGGTTATCCTGTGATGAAATCCATGGTGATCACTTCCCATTTCTTCTCTGGGATCAACAATGGTTGCCGCAAACCCCCTTGGTGCCTATGCTAATCCTTCACCACCCTGAAATTCCATACATCGAGCGATGTAATCAGCAACATCCTTCTTCATTCTTGGCCAAAAGAACTAGCTTCTTACTGCTATAATTGTTTTCTGGTAACCTGGATGTCCAGCATAAGGAACATCATGCATTTCATTCAGAACCAAATTCCTCAGTTCTCCAGAACTAGGAACACATATTCTATTTTTATGCACGAGTAATCCATCTTCCTTTATCTCGCACTCCTTTACTTTCTGCTCTACATTTCCTTGTTGTAAGTTTTCCTTTACCTGTAGGTAATGTTGATCTGTAACAAGACCATCTAAAATTCTTCTTTTCAATTCTGACTGATGCATAATGACAGCAATACAATGCATGAGATTCACTCTTCTACTAAGTACATTGACAAATTTATTTTCATTTCCCTTGATATGATTGATATTGAAGTCATATTCACTTAAAAATTCCATCCATCTTGTTTGCCTGGCATTCAAGGTCGACTATTCAAAAAGATACTTCAAGCCAATGTGGTCTGTCCTTAATTCAAATTTATTCCCCATGAGATAATGCCTCCACATCCTTAAGGCATGAACAATGGAAGCAAGTTCCAATTCATGCGTGGCATAGTTCCTCTCATGCTCCTTAAGATTTCTAGACTCATATCCAATGACATGTCCATTTTGCGTGCGGACTCCCCCAAGTCCTTCCTTACAATCTTTTGTACATAGCACAAAACTTTCATTTGGGTTAGCAATATTTAAGACATGTGCACTAGTAAGTAATTCCTTCAATAGATTAAAATTATTTTCACACTTGAGTGTCCATTCAAATTTAGCCCCCTTCTTTTGCAAAGAAGTGATGGGATGAGCAATCTTAGAGAACCCTACTATGAACATTCTGTAGTAACTGGCTAATCCCATAAAATATCTGACATCTGACACATTTCTGGGTGTTAGCCATCCTCTAATGGCTTCGATCTTCTCTAGATCTACTGCTATGCCCTGCTCTAAAATAATCTATCCCAAGTAATGGCTCTTCTTTTGATAAAAATAAAACTTACTCAACTTGGCATACAACTGATGTTCTCTGAGTACCTGCAACACCAATCACAAGTGATGTTCATGATCCTCTTTAGACTTAGAATAGATAAGTATTACATCCAGGAATATTATGAAAAAGTTGTCCATATAATTTCTAAATATGCAATTCATTAACCACATGAAGACAACTGATGCATTGGTCAATCCAAACAACACCACTACAAATTCATAATTCCCATACCTGGTCCTAAAGGTTGTCTTATGAATTTCTTCTTCCTTTTTTATTACCTGATGGTATCCTGCCCTCAGGTCAATCTTTGAAAATATATTTTCTCCTCTTATCTGATCAAAGAGGTCATAAATTCAGGGTAGCATATACTTGTTCTTTATAGTGTACTTTTTCAGCTGTCGAAAGTCAATACAAAGCCTCAAGGTTCCATCCTTATTTTTGACAAAAAGTACTGGTGCTCCCCAAGGTGAAACACTTGGATGGATGTACCCTTTCTTCAAAAATTACTCCAACTACATTTGTAATTCTTTTAGCTCTAGTGTGCTCATTCTGTAAGGTGTTTTCGACACCGGGGCAACTCCTAGTACTAAATCAATTGAGAAATCTATCTCCCTTCTTAGTGGAAATCTGAGTATTTCTTGGAATACATCTTCAAATTCCTGTAGCACCAAGAAATATTCAAGGCTTGGCCCCTTTGTATCAAATGGATCCTCCACATCAGCTATATACAATTGACATCCTTTTCTAAAACATATTTTCGGCTGTAAGGCCAAAATCTCCCTTATAGAGATGGGTCTGGTAACTCCTTTCACAGTGCTTTGTTTTCCATTCCCATCAAGACATGTAAATGTCTTGTTATGAAAATCTAGGACAACATGATGCTTTTCCAACCAATCCATCCCAATCAGAACATCATAAGACCCCAATGGTATGATATTTAGATCAATACTAGTATTCATGCCATTAAGACTTATGGAACAACCTATGACCATATCATGGATTCTTCTTTTGGTTCCAGTGGCTAACTGAACCAAACCTGCTTTTCAAAGTTTATTTTTCTCCAAATGTAATCTATCCACTATCTTAGGATCAATGTAACAATGGCTTTCTCCTGAATCAATCAAAATATAAACATGTTGATTTATGATCTTACCTTCCACCTCGATCATATTGGAATGGTACTCTGCTTGTTGATCATTTAAAGCTGCATAGATTCTTCCCATATCTCCGACTGTTGTGGCCTCTTGGATTTTGTGCACAATATTCACTCTGTCCTTTTTGTGTGGGAAATCCTTGTACATGTGATCTTCTTTGCATCCCCAACATTGGATTGGTGGTATTCCCCTTTTTCCCAAGGAATCTTCCTTATTGAAATACCCTTTAGCATATTGATCTTGATGACCTCTATTTTTCTCATTCCTATTGAAGGGATGTTTGAATCCTTTCCTCCTTTGATCGAACTTCACATTATTCTTGTCCTTCCAAGATTTATGCAGGGATTCTCTTCCCTGGCTTTGCTCATACAGGTATTTAGCCTTCCTAATGGCCTCGTTCAAGGTATTGGGTTCATCATACTTGATATTTTCCTTATAAAAGGTTGTAAATCCACTTAGAAATCTTTGTATTTTCACGTTCTCATAACCAATGAACTTGACATACTTTAACAATCCCAAGAACTTATTCTCATATTCTGCCATAGTCATGCTTCCCAACCTGAGTTCAAAGAACTCTTGGATTTTCTTGTCATAGAAATGCTTTGAGAGGTACTCCTTCTGGAAGTACTTATTGAAATGTTTCCAAGTGATCCTACTTTCATCAACATGCTCCACTTGTTTCAGTTGGTCCCACCACACTGCAGTTTTCCCGTGTAAATGGTAGGTGGCAATCCTGCTTCTAGGTTTGATGAATAGTTATGCAACTGGAAATATCTTCAGAGCCCAAGAAACCATGCTTCGACATCATCTTCCCTTTCTCTTTCACCATCAAAGGAAGGTGGCTTGAGCTTCCTTAACTCTCCTGCAAATAATCTACCTCTTGTTTCCTTCTCTGGTGTCTGACAGGAGACATTTCTGGAATTCTTACGGGATCATCCAATGCATAAAAGTTTCTTCCTAAGTAAGTAGCTGAGTAGTTTTCATGAGCTCTGCTAGCACTCCTGGAATAACCAGTTCTTCCACGAGCATCTCCTCTTTCATGACACCTTCCTTCTTCCTCTCATCCTAAGTTTGATCCCTTCTTCATTTTCCTCTGTAATTGATTTAAGCTTTGCAACACTCAAGCATTTATGTAGATTTTCTCTCTCATCAGTCTCTTGTTGTCTTCTTTGTAGCTCTGCACTTCCATCTTCAAGATTCTTACCATTTCTATTAACGTTTCCTGCTCTTCTTTTCCCTTGTGCCCATTAGACTCTATCTCTGCATTACCAACTCTGATATTCTGGCCTTCGGCCTCCTTTTCATGACTGGAGGCTCCCTTTCCTTCTTCCATTTCCTCAATACACATCCCGAGCTGATGTGCTTAAGCCTCTCAACTCTACAAAATGTGCAAGCGACCATTTTATTAGAATTATGTGTATGATAGGAAAAAAAAAATGCCAAACCATGCTACAGGTCTCTTTCTTATTTTTGTTCATGGAGATTATATCCCCATTCTCTAAAAATAATAGCTTCCTGTTATCCTTGGCTGACACAGAGTTTCACCCTGCATAGGCGCTTCCTTCAAACCACCTCCCCAGGTGATCATGACTGGAAAACGTAGCTAAATCATCCCTTAGCACTTTTCTGTCTCGGAGACAACCAAATATGCCCTTAACCCTCCTTTCCTCAGCTCTCAAACTGCATAAGACCATGGTCATGACCCTACACTTAGATGAAAAGTGCTTGTCTAGAGCTTCGAGACTTCAGGACTTTCAACCAGGACAAGATCAACGATCCTCATCCTCTCCCATGATCAACAATTGAGATCCACTTCGAGACTCTGTGTTTCGGAAGTTTCAACTTTTCTCTCTTGCCTCCTCCCAACATGCCTTTACCTAGAGTTCCTGATCTGCCGACAAGTTTCCTCTCACATATCAATGACTATGAATCATTTCGGTGCTTCAGGCTTTGGAATTTTCAAAATTCCCTCCTACATTTTCTCCAAGAGGTGCTTTCACCCGAAGTTAATGATCCTTCAACGCGTGTCCTCTAGAATTGATGGTTGATATATAATCCAGCCTTCGGGCCTTAGGGAGTTTCAACCCCACGCAACTTAACACACCTTTCCCTTCTAGAGTGCCCAGTCTTTCGGATTGCACGGTCTATTGCCACGTGGTGAAATGATGGAATTGGACACGTATCCCAATCAAGCGAGTGACACGTGTCACGTTCTAATTGACCTTTCAATGTTCCAAATTCCAAAATCTTACTGACATGTGGCACACATCCCATGTGTCCACGTCATCCCAGGTGACATCATCGTACCTCATCACTTCGACTCTTTGAGCTTCAGGGCTTCGAGAGTTTCCAAACTAGCACACTGTCAATTCTCTCGAACTCCAAATTCTTGAACTGGCCAATCTATCACCATGTGTCCTCGTGGATCGGATGACCAATATTCACTTCAGGTCTTCACCTGGAGTCCACAAATTTTCTCCACGTTTCCTCCTCAATCTGACGACTATGATTTCTTCAGGGCTCCAGACTTCGGAGATCTCAATTTTCAAACTTATTTGGCCCCATTGGATTTTATCCGAAGTCATGGATCTGGTGACGCGTGGCTCTCGATAGATCAATGGATGAGATCTTCTCAGATGATCAGACGGTTGAGGTTTTCTCCACCTCTCTAGCTCTCCATGCTTCGGGAGTCTCAAACCTCAACTGGAAATCTCTCGAATGGATTCCTCTAGAGTTACTAATCTGTGGACACATAACCTCTTGGTGATCGACGATCAGGATCTAATTTGGACGATCCGATAGTCGCCGCTTACTTCGTGTCTCTGGATCTTCAGGCTTTAGGATTTTCAAAACTCAACTTCTCCTCACTCTCTCTTTCCCGGAGTGCCTTCACCCAGAGCACACAATCGTTTGACATGTTTCCTCCTATGGATTGACGATTCCCAGCTACTTCGACCATATGGATTTTCGATGTTCGAGATCTAACCTGTCACATCACTGCATGCCTTTCAATTTGTGGGGGCATGCATCGGCAATTTGGGGTAACCTGCTTTTCACCCCGCAATTCTCCTGATGTTGACACGTAACCCCTCAGGGAAACCATGGTTCGGATTGAAGGACCACCTTGCGAAATTATCTCCCATGCAACTCAGTTCCCCGCAATGCCTATTGGTTGTTGATCTCTCTCTCCAATGGGATTCGATGGTCATGACTTGATCCTTGCTTCCTTTTTATCAGATGACCCCTGTTTACCTGTCCTCCAATCTAATGATCCCAGATCTCCCGATCCTACCCTGGCGATCACTCCTGAATTAAAAAGGAATGGTCACGATCCTTTGAACCCTCACAGGGGTTCTATGACGTTCTATCTCTTGCGTAGCTTCTGCAACACCATTCCTCCTGATATTTTCAACTTCCTGATCAGAGTTCGATCTCGATCATGGGATTTTGACTAACAGACCCAGCCCATATCAGACCGATGTTTCAACCAGAAGCTTTGATACTAAACTTTAACATACCCAACCACCCACAGGTCGGGTACGCTACCTGCAAGCCCAACCTCCGACTTTTTCTCTTCCTGATACCTTCTTTAGTCATTAAGGATGAATAATATAACAACTTTAACAACATACACAACAATATCCAACAAGAATGCATAATCTCAATATTACGTCTAATGATAATTAAATATACACAGCGGAAATACATTCATACACATGTAGATGATAATTAAATTACACAGCGGAAAATACATTCATACATAGGTAGGAATATCATCCAGATACCACTTATCTTTATGAAATATGGCACTGACTGGATATAGACCAAGGACATTCCACCTAACCATAAACACCACTACTCCAAATCTCAACAGCAGTGCCACCCTTGAGCCAGGGCTATGAATCCACAAGGACAGTTCCAAAGTGTAATTGGGTTCCCAAGCTAGTCAACTCTCAAGCTCTCATAGGTTTCCCAACACCCACAACAATCCAAGTACCCAACCCTCTTCTACCCAACCTGTGCCACCCAAGAGAATTGATCTCCACCCTTCTCTGCCACGTAGTCCCTAAGGCAGTCCTTCTCCTTCTTGCCAGGGATTACAACACAGCTGGTCCAAAATATCAATGTTGGAACTCTTAGGACTTGGAGTTGTGTGAGAAAAACAGGGAACGAGACAATGCATTTGAGACATGCAAGCCCTAGGTCATAGCTGGATCACACCAACAACCACTACAATCAACTATCCCCATGGATATTTCTTTAATATCTCTATTTCCTTTCGGTTTTCCAACCAAGACGCAAATGAGAATGGGTCGATGAATGGGTCAGGGAGTGCATGGGAGTGTGTGAGGGAAGAGTGAGTGAGTGAATGGGAAATAAATGAAAAATTCATCAGTCCAACCACCCCATCAAACCATAAGCAGGTTTAAGTAACCTCGTGGGGAAAACAAAACCTCTTGTCCTTCCCCAAGAAGTTCACGTAACCAATCCCCTCCCTTAGACAGAAAGGGAAATAAGAAAATAGGAATAACACTTAGTCCCTCAAGCTCCCTCTCTTGTGGAATCATATCCCCCTATAACTCTAGTCCTTGTCTGTCTAACATCCATCGATGTGTTTATTATTATTAATGATCAAAACATTACATTTCTTGGGCATACTGGCCCTTCATTAATATTTTGGGCACTCTGGCTCTCAACATTGTAACAATACATTATTTAAAATGGGGGTTCAAAACCTGGGGTGTTACAATCAGTATGCACTGAAAGCAGAGGATACGTTGTCCATAAAACAAAGTGAGTGAAGCAAAGGTAGAATCTCGAACAAAGGTAAATGAGTTTTCGATGATAAGGCATAGAAGCCCAATGGTAAGGATGAGAAAACCCATATTCACTCAAAAAGAGGAGGAAGCTCCAGAGGGAGACAACCTGGTGGAAGAATTCTTTTTCCAGAGGAAGAGGAAGAAGCAAAGGAGGAGAGATAATATGTTATACATGTGGAAAACCAAGACACAAGTCTTGGGAATTCCCTGAGAGAAAGGGATAAAGAGGAGGTGAATCTCACATTTCGTAAGCACAGAAAAGGCATGTTGAAGCAGAAGGTGTAGAGGATGGAAAATCTCTCATGCTGAGGAAGGTTCTCTTGAAGCTAGAACTAGAATATGAAAAACCAGTGCGAAGGAACAATTTATTCAGGACAACTTGCAAGACTAAAGACAAAGTATGCAAGGTGATAATTGACAGTGGGAGGACTGATATTATAGTATTTATAGAGATGGTGGAGAAATTGGATCTAGAGACAACTGCACATCCAAATCCATATAAGGTCTCATGGTTGCAAAAAGGACACTAGGTAGTGGTGACTAAACAATGCCTTGTTGAATTTAAAATAGGTGGATATAGAGATGTGATTCTATGTGATGTAATTCCCATGGATGTATGTCATGTTTTGTTGGAAAGACCATGGAAGTTTGTTTGGAATGTCATTCATTATGGGATAAAGAACACTTACACTTCGGAAAATAATGGTAGGACACACATGTTGCTGCCAATAGAGGAGAAGAAAGTAAAAGAAGAATACAACACAAACATACTACTAATGAGTGGGAAGGAACTCCTAAGTGAAGTTAAGAAGGAACATGAGATGCAGTTTGATGTGGTGAGAAATCCCATAGTTGTCCTTGCAAATACTTCTATGGATTATTTTCCTAAATACGTTTAGGAGCTATTGGATAATTTCGCTGACATAGTGGTGGATGAGTTGCCTAACTCATTGCCACCTATCAGAAGTATCATCCATCATATTGACTTGATACCAGGAGAAAGTCTGGCGAAAAAAGAATCATACAGATTGACACCTCAAGAGAATGAGGAGATAAAGAAACAAGTCCAGGAATTATTAGAAAAGGGTTTGGTCAGAGAAAGATTGAGTCCATGCACAGTACCAACTGTGTTGAGTCCAAAGAAGGATGGAGGATGGAGAATGTGTACAGACTCAAGAGCCATAAACAAGATCACCATTAGGTACAAATTTCCTTTGCCTAGGATGGATGACTTAATGGATTGTTTGAGTGGAGCAATTTTTTTTTCAAAGATAGATTTGAAAAGTGGATATCACCATATAAGAATGAGAGAAGGTGATGAGTGGAAGAAAACCTTTAAGACAAATGAGGGGTTGTATGAGTGGCTTTTTATGCCATTTGTATTAACAAATGCCCCAAGTACTTTTATGAGACTGATGAATGAAGTATTGAAGGATTACATTGGTAAGTTTTTGATTGTATAGCTGGATGATATATTAGTCTTTAGTAAAACTGAATAAGAGCATTTGAGACATCTGGCATTAGTGATGAAGAGACTACAACATGAGAAGTTGTTGATAAATCTGAAGAAGTCCTCTTTTATGAAGACAAAACTCATTTACTTGGGCTTTTTGATCCCTTCAAATGAATTGAAGATGGATCCTGAGAATGTTAGAGCAATCAAAGAATGTCCATCACCAAGGAGTATGTTTGAAGTGAGAAGCTTCCATGGATTAGCCAATTTCTATATGAAGTTCGTTAGAAATTTCAATGGAATTTTTGCACCAATGATGGATATAGTTAAGAAGAGACACAATTCTTTTAAATGGACAAAAGAAGTTGAGAAAAATTTTAATATATTGAAGGATA
This sequence comes from Picea engelmannii, assembly GCA_009831015.1. Classification (NCBI taxonomy): domain Eukaryota; kingdom Viridiplantae; phylum Streptophyta; class Pinopsida; order Pinales; family Pinaceae; genus Picea; species Picea engelmannii. The sequence goes on from ML793789.1 coordinate 183,680, forward strand.
AGATAACAGAGAGACCAATTCTGGTCTTTCCAAATTTTGGGAAAACATTTCAAATAAGGTGTGATGCGAGTGGAGTTGCAATTGGAGTAGTTTTGGGCCAAGACAATAGGCCTGTTTCATATTACAGTGAGAAGATGAATGAGGCTAAAGGAAAGTACTCCACATATGACAAATAATTTTATGCCATAATTCAAGCCTTGAAGAAATGCATGCACTACCTTGTTCCAAAGGAATTTGTCTTGTATAGCAATAACCAAGATTTACAATTCATAACCAGGAAGGAGAAGTTAAACCAGAGACATGCTAAGTGGATAGAGTTTATGAAAATTTTCACTTTTGTCATTAAACATATTTCTGGTAATGCTAACAAAGTTGGTGATGCATTGAGCAGGAGATGTCTGTTTCTGCAGGAATTTTAGGTCAAGACCTTTGGGTTTGAACACGTTAAGGATATGTATTGTGATGATACAAATTTTAAGGAAGCATGTGAAGCATGTGAAAATCATGTGCTCAGAGACAGAAGCCAATGGACAAAGTACATGATTCAATATGGATTATTTTTTAAAGGTTTCCAATTGTGCATACCAAGGTGCTCGATGAGGGAAAATCTGACGAAGGAAAATCACATTGGAGTTCTAGCAGGACATTTCGGCCATGACATGTCGTTTTCACAATTGAACAGTTCATACTATTGGCCAAGTATGAGAGAAGAGGTGAAGAGGTTTGTGAACAAATGTAATATTTTCTAGTAGGCAAAAGGAAATAAATAGAACACTGGATTGTATCAGCCATTGCCTATTCCAAATAAGCCTTGGGATGAAATAAGCATGGAGTTTTTGTTGGGATTTCCAAGAACCCAGAGGAGGAGTGATTCCATATTTGTTGTGGTTGATAGATTCTCAAAGATGGCACACTTCATCCCATTCCATAATACCAGTGGTGCAACACATGTTGTGATTTTGTTTTTCAAGGAAGTTGTGAGACTTCATGGATTTCCCAAAAGCATTGTCTCAGATAGAGACACTAAATTTGTTGGTCATTTCTGGAGAACATTATGGAAGAAGCTAGGGACAGAAATGTATTTTAGTTCAATATATCACCCTCAAACAGATGGACAGACTGAGGTGGTAAATAAGATTTTAGGAAATTTGTTGAGAAGTTTGGTCACTGAACATCATAGCTAGTGGGATCAAATTCTGTCACAAGAAGAGTTTGCATATAAAAACTCACCAAATAGAAGTACAGGAAAAATCCCATTATATATAGTCTATGGGATGATGCCAAAAGGGGTATTAGAATTGAGAGACATGGAGCAGAGTGAATTTAGAAGTGTTGGAGTATAAGACTTCACTGCAGAAATGAAGAAGCTTCATGTTCAGATCAGGGAACAATTGTAGAATAACAATTCAAAGTATAAACGTAGAGCTAATCAACATAGAAGATAACTTCAATTTGAAGTGGAAGATCAAGTCTTAGCACACTTGAGGAAGGAAAGGTTCCCAAGAGGAACATATACCAAGTTGAATTTGAAGAAGATTGGACCGTGCAAGATCCTGGCAAAATTTGGTAACAATGCTTATGAGATAGAGCTTCCAGAGGATGTGGGAATATCACCCATATTCACTGTTTCATACCCGTGTCCTTATGGGGAATATGAAACAGAGAGATCAGAAGATCAAGAGAAGAATCAATGGGAGAAGCAGATGCATGTAGCAGAAAATCCACAGATGGAGAAGATCGTTGATCAGAGGATGGGAAAAAAGACCAGGAGGAAGACCTATTTTGAATATTTGGTCAAGTGGAAGGGACACTCGATAGAACATGCCATTTGGGTAAGTGAAGTTGATATCCATAAGCATGGAATATCAGTGCAGGATCTCATGGACAGGAGTCCATGATTTTTTTTCCCATAGGAGTATGATGCAGGAGCATCATCAGTCAAAGACACATGGGATGACAACACAACACCTAGCACACCTTTTGAGTAAAATTTTAAATTTTTAAAGGTGGATTATCTCAGAGAACTTCTAAGTAAAAGATGAATAAGAGAATTTAATGGGAGGAGTTTGAATGATTGCTTCAAATCCAGAAGAGACCAGATCGTCCTTTAGATATTTGATTTTGGCGTGGATATGAAGATTCACCTTAAATTTTCTATCACAGACGTTTATGAAATAGGACTTAAGTAGTTGTAGAATTTGATTTTGATCAAGTAGGTAGTTGGAGGAAACCCGAGAGGACCTCTTGTATAAATAGATGCATTGTATACCTGAATAAGGTTAGCTGCAGAGTAGGAGATAGGTGTTACTGAATGTAAGTTGTTTTTATCACACTATAGCCATTTACATTTGAAGGAATATAATAGAGGGATATTGACCCAATGCATCATGTTGATACTATTTATAGTTTCCCTATTATTTTATGCTTTCACGAATGAATGAGTTGTGTCATTGAGCATATGATGTTGTGAAGTATTGGGATAAGTTTCAAATCATTTTTCTTTGTTGAGTTCATGCAATGATCCAGATTTATAAGCAGAATGAAATGAATACAGATTATTAAAAGGTTCTTAACACAAAAGAATAGAGGTACAATAAAACTGGTTTTCTATTCAATAATGAAATGAGCTGAAACTGTAAAATGTAGTGAAAACAAGCTTGTTGGAATGGTGGCAGCTTATCTTTGAGAAGAGATGTGACGGTTGCACTCATTCGCAAGAAGATCATTACAATGAGGCTCTGAAGGCCTTTTTACAATAAATAGGAATGCCAAAAACCATAGACATCTAAAAACCTAACCCTAGGAGATGAAGCGCCAAAAGTCATGTGGGCCTCGTTTGGGTAATTTAGTACATCAAGTTCCCTGGGTCATAACTTTTGCATACAATCTCCGTTTTAGGCGTATGATAGCATGTTGGAAAGGTATCATCAAGGAGATTAATTTTGGGGGCTCAATCATGCCTTCAACTATCATTGAGAAGATTTATCTCGAAAAATCTTCATTTAGGCCCTCAAAATGGCCCTAGAAGTTAAGACTGCTAAAAATAGTAAATTGCCAAAATTGCTAGAAAACTGTTTTGAGTCAGTTGGAAAAGGTGGGTGGCCATAGATATCCACCTGGATCATGAAAGGTGTGCATACAGTCCGTAAGGAATGTGTTTACGCTAATCAAATATTATGTTGAATCGATCAAGAAGTGCCACCAGTGTTAGATCTTCTATCAGAAGATGAGGGCACACCTTGCTCCCATGTTTCCTGTCATTACTGTTGGCCCCTTCACCAAGTGGGGGATTGATTATATACATGCCAACCCCCTTTAGCCAGGGGTCATATTTATATAATTGTAGCAGTAGATTACTTTACAAAGTGGGTCGAATCTATGCCAACATTCAAAGATGATGGCAAAACAACAACTCGCTTTCTGTTTAACCAGATAATAGCTAGGTTCAGAATCCCGAAGGAGATTGTCACTGACCATGGTAGTCACTTTTAGAACAAAATTATGTCTAAGTTAACATTATATCTTGGTTTTAGGAAAGATAACTCATCACCTTATTACCCACAAGATAATGGTCAGGTGGAAGCTGTGAATAAGTCTCTCAATACCATTCTACAACGAACGATCAATTTGGCCAAGTCAAATTGGCATTTGATGTTGTACTTGTCATTGTGGGTCTACCGAAAATCTGTAAATACTACCACTGGTTTCTCACCTATTCAACTCATTTATGGGTTGGAAGTATTCTTGCCTATAAAATGTCAGATCCCATCTCTTAAGTTGGCAGTACAGTTATTGCCAAACACTTCACCGCTTGAGGAACGCTTACTATATCTCAAGCAGATCGATGAGCAACGATGCGATGAAGCCTTGGCTAACGAGGATCACAAGAAAAAATTCAAGTGTCAGTATGATCGGTTCGTTCATCCTCATATTTTCTCTGAAGGTGACCTTGTCCTGGTCTATGACCAAGATAAGGATCCCCTGGGGGCAGGCAAGTTCAAACCCATGTGGTTCAGACCGTTCATCGTGAAGGAGGTATTAAAGAAGGGTGCTTATTGTCTAGTTGATTTTGAAGGGAACTCTTTAGAAGAGCCTAGAAATGGGCTCTATCTCAAGAATTATTACTCGTAGGTGGGTCACCTTGGGTGACTTCCTGTATATATGTATATTTCTTATACAATTTTAGTTATATTTTTTTTGTTTTATGGACGTGTCATTTTCTATGTCATATTTTTTACTATGGAAGATTTCAAGTGAATTAGACGTGTTCATTGGATTTTTGGACGGTGCTAGCCGACACACTCAGAGTCTTTCTTCCACAACTTGGGTGATCTTCACACCTCAAAGCCAGTTGCTATCTTCTGGAGGTATCTGTTTAGGTGACGCCACAAACAATGTTGTCGAATATAGTGCAATAATAGAGTTGCTTTGTGATGCTTTGTTGCATGGTATCTCTTACCTTCGGGTCTACTTAGATGCACAGTTGGTTGTGTTCTAGTTAAATGGGGTTTACTACGTTTATGATCCTACTCTATATCGACGATTCCTTAGGGTATGTATCTTATAACATTGTCTTGATTATATTACGTATATCCATGTTCCTAGGAGATTTAATCAAATGATAGATACTCTAGCTAATCAAGTATTATATTGGCATATTGCACACACATAATAAAAAACACACACATACACATGTAAATACATTTGTAAATAAATGTAATCCATAAGACATAAAAAGATGTAAATACACACACACACACACACACACACACATATAAAGTTTCAGAGTACATAGATGGGTGCAAGAGCCTCAAAAATACATATCCAATACACATCATAGGGATTATGCCCTAAAAAATATACAAAAAGTGCTCCCAACACGTAAGTGCTCTATCCTAAAGCTAGGGGCGGGGCCCATTGGCCCTATCGTAGTGAACCATGGCGTTTGCCAAACATCAGAAGAGTTGGACCCAGGTCCGTGGCACCCCAACTACATGATTTTTCTTTGATGGTGGGAGATCCTCAATCTCTTCCATAGGGACTGTGCGAGTGAGTGCGGTGAGGTTCCACTCCACCCGTCTCAAAAATCTCTGAGCCTCTCCGTCTGGAGGCCCCCTTGCTGCTACTGTTGGTCTGACAACTGCGGATGGTACCTCCTCTGCTTGAGGACGCTTCTTGGTCCTCGAGAATTCTGTTGGACACACTGGCCCCACATCTGTACATAAACAGATACATAGTTTTCAGATACTCTGTTTCCCATAAAAATGATATATATAAAAATAAACAGAAATAAAAAAAAATTAAATAACATTAAAAAGGAATGTACCTATCTCCTCTCACTCTACTCCAGGTGGTATGGGCATGTTCGGGTCCCTAGAAAAGTTGATCCTGGCATAGGGGTAGTCCTTTATCGCCAGAATCTGTTGTTCCCACCAGTAGAAAAAGGTGTCATCGAAGGCCTCTATGGTCCTCCCTGCTCCTTGTCGTGGCAACAATGTTGCCCATATACACACTGCTGGGAGAGAGTCCACATGCCCCCAAACTGTCTCTCGTGGACTGAGACTGGGTACCCTCTCGAAGAAGAATGAGAACAAGATGGTCCCAAATACAAATTTTTTGTTGTCATGCCCACGACACTTGGTGAGTTGTCTCTTCATGCATTCTAGCATGGTTGTGCTTGAGTCAAATATTCGTGCATTTAAGAACTGCATTGCACAATGCATGTGCGATCGAGAGGCCTGATGTAAAGCTGCAGATCCATTGATCTACCCAATAAGTAAAACTATCACTTTTAGTGATAGGTTGGTAATCTTGTTAATAGGCACCTGAGAACCAACCTTCTCAGTGTCGGCCTCGTAATGTAGCCCAATCAATTCTTTAATGTTGTGAGGCCCAGGGGTGAAAGAACGCAAGTTGAATGGTTCACCTCTCCTCGAAAGGACAGTTAGAAAGCAGATATCTTCAGTCATTGGAGTCAACAACTACCCCTTGAGCATAAATGCCTCATCGTCAAGATGCCTATTGTCACTATTAAATTTGAACGTTTTTGCGACGAAGTAGAGATGAATTTTCGTTGCATAGAGTCATTTTTGTGACCAAGATAAAAAAAAATTTCGTTGGAATTCATTCGTCGATATAGAGACCACACATGGATCTTCGTCGGTCTAGCGACTGAAAAAGGAATCCTATTCACAATAGGGAAAAGTTTAGCTAGCGATGAATGTTAGTCGGTCAAACGACTAATATTAGTCGCAAGAGTGACCAAAACAACCTTGGAAAATTTAGTAAATAAACCACTATGAGTCGCTAGAACGACGAATATTAGTCGCTAGAGAGACCAAACCATCAATTAAAAAGGTCAAAATAAGGAGGATCAGTTAGTCGCTAGAACGAACATGTTGGTCGCTCTAGCGACTAACATGTTTGTCTCTCTAGATCCTAACACATTGATGTTTGCGACCAATTGACAATACTAGTGATGAACAGGTTGGTCTCTCTAGCGACTAACATGTTGATGTTTGCGACCAATTGGAAATACTAGCGACGAATAGGTTAGTCGCTAAAGTGACCAATATTGTTTTTTTTTTTTTTAAATTATTCCATTCACACAAGATCTATGAAAATCTGACCTACATGAGCATTCTTTAATAGCAGAAATGAAATGGTCCATGACTATAACAGACAATTAAAAAAATTGCAATGCAACTATCTACATGCCTATGTTTCTTTTGATTTTTCAAATTAAAATGAAATGAATTGCAAGAAAAGAAACCTATAGATGTAAACAACCATTGAAATGCAAAGCTACAACCTATTTACATAGAACAAACAAAGAGTCAAACCCTCAAAAAAACTCTTGAAGGAAAGGTAGCAAAACCATAGGGGGGTTTGTTCCTCAATCCTTTGGATTTTTAAGGGTATTAAGACAAACCTACAAACTAAAATCTAACTATTCATCCACATTCCCTAAATATAAACCTAGTAGACACACGAAAGTGATAAAAGCTAGAAAAAATATTTTTTTTAACCCCTACAGAAAGTTACCTCAAAAAGTGTGTTGGCCAATGACGAAAGGTACCATGTTTCCTACATTGACAAACAAAGGAACCAGACCTTGTTGATGCATTGGTCAATGCACTTGTTGACCCCAATAAGTGTGATGGTCTCTAGGGGGTCTCCTGCACCTGGGAGCTCAACTCTGTGGGATTCCTTTGTGGTTTCCAACCCTTTTCACTTGCAAACACAACACATAAAGCTAAAAGAAGTTAGAAAAACCTAAAAAACTCATAAAAAACAAATAAACTCATTTACCACACACCCACAATCAAGGATCTTGAGATTGGCTCATATCCCTAGTGGAGTCACCACTCTATTGGTGCAAATGTACAAACAGAGTGAGAAACTTTGCAAACCTTGTGGTTGCTACAAGATTACAGAAAAATGAGTTAGAAAACTAAAAACCCTATATTTCAATGAACTAATTTATTCTCTAAGCTATGTTATTCCCATATATGGAAGTAAAATGCAACAAAAAAATAAAAGACAAGACCAATTATTTGATCAAAGAATAAATGAATCCATTACCCAAATGGTAGACTTCACAATATCACTGGTGGAGAGATCTTGAAGGTGTTTATCTTCTATTGGCCTCTCCTTCAGAGGGTTCTTTGATTTCCTTGAATGTGTGATTGTAGTTGCTCTTTCCTCTAGCTTTAGATGGATGTAATAGTGTGCTCCTCAAGAAACTAGCGTTTCATTGGTAAAGGGACAAACCTAGGGAAAAAATCCACAATGAGGGAAAATGAGAGAAAGAGGAATGAAAGAGTGATAATGAAATGGGGGGAGACCTCTCCTTGTTTTATAGGAAAAATATGGAATTTCTCTCATATTTTT
>ML793790.1:0-25312 GCA_009831015.1 Picea engelmannii
TTTGCAAATTGGCTAGTCGTTCCATTCGAAATCCAAGATTTTTGTCCCATGCAGGCCCTTTCTAATTGCCTTGCTATAAATTACTATGTTGGACGAAAACAGAACGTGCAGATTGCCCTAGCCTAGGCGTGAAATTTTCGACTGGGGACAAAATAAGTTTAGTCCGTTGATCTGAAGGTCGTTTGATCAATTGGTTCGTTTGTTGGCGCTATCCACAATTCCGAGAGGAAATCAAAGGTGCAGCAAAGCGTCCAGCTTGTCCAGCTCGTCCGAAGGGCCTCTATGCTCAGTCGCCTCACGAAATTTGGAGTTATGGGGTTTACTCTTTCAACGATAGTTCTTTCTTTCATGGTTGCCATTGTTTTGGCTACTTCATTTTGCTGCTCCAACAGTTGAACTTGACGGTGACGCTGAAGGAAGGAGAGATCTCTCTTGTTGGGAATGGAATCGAGCTTGAGAATGGCCACAATTCTCTTGCTCTCAAAATTCAAAATATTCCATCATTGTTGCACGCAACACAACCACTTCCCCTTTGTCAAAATCCCAATGTATTGTAACCCAATCTTTGCCACTACTAGTGAAAAGTGAGTCGACGGTCGTTAAGGACGATAGACGATGGTCTGGGTTTGTTTTTATTAATTCCATTTGGATACCTGGTTTTGTAGTCTAGTCGATTGGATTCCCAATGGCAGATTGGTGCAGATTATCTACATTCTGTGTTTTATATCTCCAATACTCTGTGTTTGCCAGCTGGAGATAACGTGGAGACCGTGCTACGTGTGCCTTAGTGATACGTACTAGTATTTGAAGAAATTGTAAAGTAGTTGTAAATTCTGGGTTTTTTTATTGGAGCTCTTTGATTTAAGCCCAAGCTTCCAACCTTTTTTCGTAAACAAATTACATAGACACAAATCTGTGTTATCATTGTACTCTTTATTATAAATGGTGGAGTTAAGGATTGTTGAGTTCCTAACTCCCCATAACTATCATACATGAAAACTTAAGATGTAACAATTGTTGCAATAAAAAAGGCTCTGATAGATGTTAGCCGAGGGTGAACCTGTGTTCACCAAGGAAATTGAGAGGTTCGTCTATCAAAATAAACTTGATGAATCCATGGGCCTCATTGGTTTGCATGTGTCAGATAGCTTGTTGTTCCGCATAGCTGATTGTAAAAATCTAAAAGCAAGTTGGGACAAATTGGCTTCCTTATTTGGAAATGTCAACGAATTTTGATCCCTACAATTGGAAGCGGAGTTGTCATCACTGGTACCAGATGATAATGCATCCATTGAATACTATCTTACCAAATTCAGGCTACTTGTGGCACAGCTAAAAGGGAGTGGGAAAACTAAATGAGATGAAGAGTGCATCTTCTTGATTTTATCCAAGCTAAAAGGTCCTTATCATGTATTTTCTTCTGCATTTTATTCTACTATGGATGCACTGGGAAGTGAGTTTAAAATTCCTTCCTTTGAGATTTTTTGTGAGCGTCTTACTAGAGAACAATCTAAGATTACTCAATTATATTCTCTTTCCGGCTCTAACAATAAGGCTCTTGTGGCTCATACCTCTAAAACTAAGCACAAGACTCGGTATAAGCAGAAGCAAGATTTTTCTCAAGATGGTGAGTCTACTTCTAAGCCTCAACAGAAAACAAAACCTTTTCCTCCGTCTTCCAAGTCTAGTGAGTCTTCCTCCAAGACAAGGAAGAAGAAGTCAAATGACACTTGTAGTTTTTGTGGCGGACTTGGGCATGGAGAATCTAAATGTTGGTTGAAACTTGAAGCTTTGAATGAATCCATGAGGAAACATAATATTTCAGTGCCCAAACCTTCTTCTACTAGGAAATGACATGATTTATCATCTCAATCATTGTATGCATCTTCAAATAGATGGATAGTTGATTCTGGAGCTTCACACCACATGACTCATTCTCATGAGTTGTTGGCTTCTACATCTGAATGTAGCATTTCACATATTGCAATTGGAGACTCTACACAACTGGATATTTTTGGATCCGACACAATGCAGTTAGATAAAGGGTGCATTAATGATGTTATTTTTGTTCCTGACATCTCTGCAAATATTTTCTCTATCTATCAGATTTGTCATTCTTGTAATGGGAAAACATTATATTTTTCTCCTAATAATGTAATCATTCTAGAAATACAAAATCCAGACATTGTTGTTGCATCTGGAAAAGTAGATCATAGTTCTCGACTGTATAAGTTTGTTTCTTTTGAATATTCCTTAGGTTCCTCTTTTATTGCACATGTCAATTCTTTGAGTAGGATTTGCCATGAAATATTTGGACATCTCAATTATATATATTTGCAGCAGTTGAGCACACAAAAATCGGTGCTTGATCTTCCTAAAGTTTCTTGTACTGATGGAGTTTGTTCAGGTTGTGTCCTTGGAAAACAACATCAAGATCCTTTTCCTAAAGGAAAAGCATGGCGTGCTGCAACACCTGTTGATTTGGTACATAATGATCTCATGTCATTTCCAACTCGCTCATTTTCATGGGATAAGTATGCACTCACTTTCATTGATAACTTTTCACATCGCTCTTGGGTGTACTTTCTTAATTACAAGAGTGAGGTCTTTGCTACTTTTAGGAATTCAAGGCTTTTGTTGAGAAGCAGTGATCTCTTTCTATCAAGAAACTACACACAAATAATGGGGGGGAGTATGTCAATCATTAATTCACAGATTTTTGTAGAGAACATGGCATTCAACATCAACTCATTGTTCCCTACAACCCTGAACAAAATGGTGTTTCTGAAAGAAAGAACTGAACACTGAAAGAAATGGAAAATTGTATGATTCAGTCCAAGAACATGGCACGTTCCTTCTGGGATGAAGCAATAAACTGTGCAAATTACATTCAAAATAGGATGCCTTATCGGGCAGTACTGCATAAGACTCCAGAGGAATATTGGAGCCATGTTAAGCCTGATGTCTCTACTTTTAGATTATTTGGCAGTCCATCATGGGCCTTAATTCCAATTGAAAAATGCAAAGCTATGGAGAAGAAAATCCAACCATTGATATTTGTTGGTTATTGTGAGGACATAAAAGCATATAGGTTATTTGAACCTATTACTAAAGAAGTGTTATTTTGAAGAGTTGTTCATTTTGATGAAGGATTCAACCCCACATCAAATACTTCTCCATCTTTAGATTGTCATGCAGACAATGGTGTTGAACATGTTGACAATTTTTCTTTAGAAGATGATGATGACCGTTTTGAAGTTTAACATCAACATCAACAAGAAGAAAATCTACCACCTGCACCAATAGAGCATGAGCATCCTGAACATGAACACCTTGATCAAGAACTACATCTCAGGAGGATCCTTTGTGAGAGAAAGAGGCCTGACAGGTATGGCTATGAGCCAACTGATTTTAACTATTCTTCCTCAACCTCTTTCCCTATTCAGTCACAAACAATAGGTGTCTCTTTTTTTATTCATACTATCTCAAATGATCCGCAACAATTTTCTAACGCTATTGGCATACCTGAATGGGATGCTACCATGACAGAGAAGTATTCTTCATTGATGAAGAATCACACATGGGATCTCGTTTCTCTTCCAAAGGGACAAAATCTAGTTCATTGTAAATGGGTCTATAGGACCAAATATGCAACAGATGGCTCTGTTGACAAGCATAAGGCACGTCTTGTGGCCAAGGGTTTTTCACAAGTTGAAGGAATTGATTACTCTGAGACTTTTTCCCATGTTACCAAGATGAATTCTATACGCCTTGTGCTTTCACTTGCTGCTTCCCAATGCTGGTCAATCTACCAGATGGATGTAAATATTTCCTTTCTGCATGGTGATTTAGATGAGGAAATCTACATGGAGCAACCTCCTATTTTTGTGCAGGATTCTTCTCTTGTTTGTAGGCTCCGACGTTCTTTGTATGGTCTCAAACAAGCCCCTCGAGATTGGTATGAGAAGATGGATAGTTTTCTGATTTCTTGCGGGTTTGATCATTGTCATTATGATCCTATAGTTTACACTTATAAGTAGGGTATTAATCTCTTGATTTTGGTCCTGTATGTGGATTATTTAATTCTCATGGGGAGTTCTTCCTCTATAATTCAGAGTATTCAGCAAGCATTGATGAGACAATTTGATATGATAGATCTGGGACTTCTGCATTATTTTCTTGGTTTACAGGTTCTTCAGTCTTCTGAAGGAATCCCCATTTTTCAACAGAAGTATGCACTTGATTTACTTCAGCACTTTGGCATGGTTGATTGTAAACTTTCCCCTACTCCATTTTAGTCAAGAGTTACCCTTTCTGCCAGTTTCTCCTCACCATGTGTTAATCCTTCGTTGTATCGAAAATTGATTGGGAGTTTGTTGTATCTGACTCATACACGTCCTGACATATCTTTTGCAGTAGTAATTGTCTCTCAATTCTCTCAAGATCCTCATGAGAGTCACTGGAAGGAAACAAAGCGCATTCTGAGGTACATTCTGGGTACTACCAATTTTGGCATTTAGTACTCTTCTGGTGCTTCGCAGCTTGTGGGATTCACTGACTCTGATTAGGTTGGTCTGGTTGATGATCGAAAGTCCACATCTTGATTTGCTATTGTCTTAGTTCCGCACCTATTACATGGTCTTGCAAAAAGAAATCTACAATTGCTTTATCCTCTACAGAAGTTGAGTATTGTAATGTATTTCTTGCTAGTCAAGAGGTTCTTTGGCTTCGACAGCTACTAACAGAGTTTGGCATTCATCAAGATCATCCCACCACTCTTTGGTGCAATAATCAGAGTGCCATACACATTTCTTGCAACCCCGTGGAACATCAATGGACCAAATACATTGAGATCCACATGCACTTCATTCGCCAACTCATCCAGGATGGTGTTATCAACCTGGAGTATTTTATTATTGAAGTGCAAGTTGCTAACATCTTCACTAAACCTTTGGCATCACCTCTTTTTCTTTAGCTACGATCGATGCTTGGGGTGAAGGAATTTTTCTCTGGGGGGTTATCTTGAGACCTCCTACCTTCACTTTTTTATGTTTTGTTTTTCTCTTTAGGGGAGGAGTTTTTTCCTACGGGTTTTCTCCTTTTCTCCACTTATGAGAGTTTATTGGGTACCTTAGCAGGCCTAGTATCCAGGACCCATTTTTTGAGGTTTTTGTACTTCCCTAAGTTGCACTTATGGGGGGGTGTTGATGTATAAGTTTACTTACGACAGGTAGGACATGTCATCTATCTTGGTCGTTTTTGGACTCACACCACGTGCTTCTTTGACTTCTCACTGGAGTGGGTGAATTTCCCAACCATCTCCTTGTCTTATTACTTCAATGAGTGAGTTATCCATCTACCTCCATCAATGTTGTCTCCTCTCATCCTATTATAAATAGAGGAGCTCTTCATTGTAATCAAGCAAGCAGATCTAATAGATCATTCTCTCTTTTGTAGAAGGTTGTTGGTCTTTGCATTTGTCTTGTTGTGCTTGTGATATTGTTTTTTTCTCAATATATACAAAAGAAACGTGGCTTTCCATGCCAAAAAAAATGTGGCTTTGTGTATTTTTTCTTATCATTGATAATATTCAACTATATCCTCTAATCAAATTAGGATGAGGTAATTTTCGTCCAACTGGTGGTTATGCAGTTGCTAAGTTTGTTGCTAGAATATTCTTCTCTTGTACCCGTTTCGTTTCATTTAACAAAGTTGTTTATGTTTAATCCCTTGAAAATTATTATGAACGTTGTTTTAATGAGTGTATTCAATTGGTTTGAGTGTTTGATGATATGAAAAATGGCAAGGGAATGACATAAATATTACGTGAAACGATATTACTAATTGTGCTATCACTAATTAACACAATATAGCAATGATAAGTTATGAATTAACATAATATGGTGAGTTGTGAATTAGACATTTTGATCACGCATTTACATTATATTGTGAAATGAGGGTTAGACTATATGGTCTAAGTCATTTACATTATATTGTGATATGAGGGTTAAAATATATGGTCTAAGTGGGTGGAAACAATCTAATGTGGTTCAATGAGTGAAAATGGGACCGAGTCCATTTTATATGGTATGACATGGTCTTTTCAAGTGGATTTAGTCACTTCATATTGTATCACTTTTTCTAATTTTGGATAACATTCAAAGGTAAAAAAAAATTAAGTGGTATGAGAAGAGTTGTGTTGTAGTGTTTGATTTTTTCACATTATTATTCACATATGCTTATCCCTCAAAGGTTTTGTTGTATGATCTATTCTTGTTATACGTTGATGCATGACTTTCCCAATGATGATATGATATTTCTATAGGTTCACCTTCTTTGAGTTTCCCCTACCTTTCACCTTCTTGGAGTTACCCTTACCTTAGTTATACCTTAGCATAGAGGTATAGCCTCTTAGGAACATCTAGTGCTTTAGTAGGGTCCATCATTTCCTTCCCTCACTTGGTCTTTGGCCCTTTGTACATCATCAATTCCTTACTCCTTTAATCATTCCCCTTTCCCCAATTATATATATATATTTATTTATAACACTCCTTATTTCTAGAATCATTGTCATGAACGTGGTGATACTTTAAGTGTCAAATATTTGAAAATTATCCTTAGATCTCTTTCCCTCTACCTTTTCTCAATCCATTGACAATGAGATGTATCATTTAAACTTTAATGCTTTGATAGCCTTGGAGAAACATTTTGGATCCTTGAGTGGGATTCTTAAATAAGATATGGAGAGGTAATATAATTCATGTTATCATTATATCTATGCAATAGGGATTATGCTCTAACATCCACTCAGTCACACACGTTTTGCATGGTTTGAGAAATAGAGTGAGTAATTAATGTCCTCAATAAAAACCACATACTTGGTGGTCTTGATGAGAAATTTCCTTTAACTTTTTGTTTGTATCAACCTTAGGAATCTCCAAACTATAAACTATAGACATCTTAACCTACAAAATAAGCAATGGGTGCAATCATTCTAGATTTACATGTTCCTGGAGCCTTATAAAGCAAGTAGAATCTCTTCATGGGTTTTATAGTGTTATAATAGAATTAGCCATATCAATAAAGGTATCAAGGTCTAAGACGATTTCTTCTTTTCTATTGATATCTACAATAAACATGACTATGATTGTAAAGCATGATTGTGATATGCTCAACATATGAATTTAAGTTGTAATGTTCACTTATCATATGGATACATAAAACAAATCTTGTCTTATATGGGTGTCCACAAAAAAGTTTGATTTTGACATTCTATCTAAAATTCGATATTGTCATTTAAAACACTATAAAACTCCTCCAAAGAAAGAAGTATGGCTTAGTGTTTATGATTTTTAGTTTATATTTATAATATAAACATAATCCATAAGAAGGTTACATTTAAAATTACAAAGTATGATTATTATTATTTTCTATTGAAATTACAACTTATTTATATGATGATTTATTAACTTTTAATATTGTAAAAAATTGAAAGATCAATATTTTATTTTAAATAATTTTGTTTTGTTTAGTTTAGTTTTTTCATTAAATTATAAATATCTTGTAACTTTTTATCATGGAAGGGTTTAGTGAAAATATATCCTTCAACTTGAAATGAAGAGGAACCTGCAAGGTCTCCCATGGTACCCATCAAGTGTGCGCACTCTATGGGAAAACTTGGGGACGAGTCAGGCAATAGAACACCAAGGGGCATGCGATTAGTTGGGAGAACGAAGACATGTGGGTGTGAGAGGGGCACCTTGGGAGCATGATGGTGACATACGACACCAAGAGGGCACACATTTTACTTACCTTAGAATGATTGACATAGACTTGGGTTGTGTTTGGGCAAGGGTCGGGAAACTTGGGAGCATGCCCAAGAGTGGACACATCTGCCCTAAACAAAATGGGCACATCGGAGAGGTTGGATGACACCATCAAAACACCCACAAGGAGGCTCAACACAAAGAAAGGGGTGTGTACCCAAGCATGGGGCACGTCGGTCCAAGAGACATGATGGTTGATGGGCACACAAGCTTGTTTGGGCACACCGGTTCCACGAAGGGGCATGACGAGTCATTTGAGTGTGGGTTCATGAAGGGGCGCAACAAACCCAAAGGATCTGACATTTCACATTGGTGACCCTTGGAGTTCGTATAAGAGCACAAGGGCGCACAAACCAAGGAAGGCATATTTTGACAAGAGATTTGGAGAGGGCAAGTTTGAGGCAAAATTCTGAGGCAAGGAAGAATTTCCAAGATGGAAGACAAGTAGCCAAGGGTGGGACACTCTAGGATATTTTGGGGAAGTATGGAAACACGGGTCTGTTGGAGGCATGTGTGAGGCAGAACCAAAATCTATGTTAACTTGGTGAAGTTTGCAGTAACGAAGGGACAACAAGTCTGCGGTTGAGGGAATGTCTGAGGTGCACCGCGAGAGGTTGTGGAGATGGTTGCAACAAAGAGTCTTTGTGTGAGGAATCTATGTATGAGTGTATTGGTGAGGTGAGGTGATTCGTGTGAGTCTGCCCAAGTTGTAAAATAAGCCGCTAGTGCTCATATTGTAACTATTTCACAATAAAAAAGACTTAGCCAGGTGTTAGGCATGGCTCGTGCCTCCCACACTATTTCTATGTATGTCTTTCATTTGTTCCATAGTTGTTCTCTTGGTTTCTCATGTTCATGGGTGTATGTTTATATATGAATAATTTTTAAATTGTTAACAATTGTCTAAGTATACAAGAGTTGCACTAGAGTAGGAGTGTGACTCACCCATAGACTAGAACGGAGTATGGGTATGCTCTAGGTGAAGAGGCATAATCTGGATGAAGAATTCTTGGTGTTTCCAAGAAACCAAGTAAGAACCGTCGCAATTCCACGTGCCCTCGGGAGGTGAATGATCGCAATATTTGAGCAAGCATCCTATGAGGTCATGATAGGTGGTATCAGATCTTGTTTGGTGAGGGTTCAGTAAGGTGGACTAGCCTGTCGCAAAGACAACCTAAGCATAAACTTGGTGGTTTTTAATGGAAGTGAAGGGTCGAGTTGTGGACAAAGCCATGACTTGTGAACAAACCTGGGTGCACCCCTTGAGTAGTCCAAGCTTATAATTCTGAGGGTTAATTGAGCACTTGGGCAAGGAGGAAAAATGTAGGACTGTCGAAAAACTTTTCACAAACCCGATCACATAAGTAATCACAGAATTTTGAAGAAGTATTGAGACGAATTATTGGGTACCTTGGATGAACCCCTTCCAGAAAAGTGAAGATACTTGTAGGTTCATCCATGGCTAGGTTGTATGCAAATGACAGTGACACGGAGAGGGAGCCCGCGACTGACAGAATGAAGGATCAACTCGTTATCTTGGAGAAGTATGATGAGCATATGACATACACAATGTGTTAGCATGGTGAGATGGTCGATTGGATGGAGACTGAGATAGGAAAGATGGAGCATGGTTTTAATGAAGTCGTTCGAGATGTCCAGGAAATTGCAAATGTGATTGTCGACACCTTGAATGACAATGTTCAGGATAGACTCAAGACAAGAGACACCGCACTTACCTTAGTCACACAGAAGTTGAAGGACCAAGATGACACCATCACATTGTTGAAACGAGCTTTGGATAATAGAAAGAGATATGATGTCATGCCAATGAGGATCAAGATAAAGGAACCTGAGCCATATGAAGGGACTCACAACACTAAGTTGCCTGGAAACTTCTATTGGGACATTGACTAGTAATTGGAGTAGTTGAACGAAAGTTCATATGAAGCTAAGGTGAATGTTGCAACAACATTCTTGACAGGAACTGCTAAGCCCTAGTGGAGGAACCGGGTGGAAGAATTAACATTTGGGAGAATCGTTGAGAAGATCGAAAACCGAGAAGAAATGAAGGTGACCTTGAAGTCACAGTTTGGTCTGGGGAACCAAGCATGGATCAAAATAAAGCAGTTGTTGGCTCTCAAGCACACTGGTAAGATCCAAGCCTACATCAAGGAGTTCACAGGGCTCATGTTAGAGATCAAAGGTATGTCAGATGAATGGTCTCCATCCATGGGCGCATAGTGAGTTACGACAATAGAACATGTAGACTCTTGCAGCAACCATCACTACATCAGAAAAATTGTTGGACTTTAGGGGTGAACCCAAGACATGTCCTAGGAATAGTGAGGATGACCAAGTTGAGAAGAAACAACAAAGGGAAGGGGAAGAAGAAGGACAAATGAAAAATAAAGAAGTCCAAGTGTAGCAAAGACAATGCTAAGAAAACAGATGCAACAAAAGAGAAGAAGTTGATTTTGTGTTGGATTTGTGTCAAGGAGCACTATGCGGAGAATTGTCCCTTGAAATAGAAGTTGAATGCTTTGGAGAAGGAATACAACCCATCTGTTAGAGTCTTGAAAGTATTGAACACTACCATGGAGGGTGAATCTAGAAAGAGTTAAGAGAAAGATGAGAAAACACTTTGCAATGTGCAATCCAAACTCAATGAGAAGTCAGTGATAGCCATTGTGGACAATGAAGAAACACATAACTTCTTGAGGGAAGACATGGTGTGGAGGTTTGGGTTGTAGCCCGAACTGACGCAGACAACTTTCAATACATTCAAAGCAGGTGTAGAGAGGGTCATTGGTGTGGACAAGGACATCTCACTTAAGCTTCGTGACTGGTGTGGAAGGATGAGTTTCATCGTTGTTCCTATGGACGATTTCGAAGTTCTGTTGGGACAAAAGTTCATGAGGAAGGAAAAGGAAACACCTATTTATCACATGAACAGTTTGGCCATTTTCTCAGGACAAACTCCATGTTTTATTCCTACCATAAGGAGGAAGAAAGGAGGCATGTGGATGTCTTCCTTGCAGATAGTTGTTGTGGACAGTTAAAGCAGAACATCTTATCGGGGAGAACTTGGACAATGTGGGGTGATGGTTGGACAATCTAACACAGAGAATGAAACGAAGCTCATGTCAGTGGAACGCAAGATTGCCAATGTTGAAGATATAGTTGAATATTTGGCTAAGACAATGGTTGGCTTGGTTGATTTATGCTTGAGGGTTGATGAATCACAACAAAGAACAAAGGAAGTCACAAAGATGAGGATGTTGGAGCAGTTCGTTGAACAGGAACATAGACCATCGATTGTGCACTAAGAGGACATGAGGGAGATGTAACAAACTTGGTGGAGGAGAACCAAGGAAGAGAGAAATTCCTCCTCTAGTGAACTTGGACATGGTGAATGGTCATATGACCCTAAGTTAGAACGACTCGTGGAGGAGTGTGAAGGGAAAATCAAATCAAGTGTATTGTTTCTTATGTACATAATGCAGAAGTATAGTGACTCTCCGCTGATCACATTGGGACAGATTGAAGATGAGGGATATGGCTTAACCAACCTGTTAGATTACTGAGAGGGGGGGTGAATCAGTGATAGAGAAATATAATCCTTTTTAACCAAATAATCCAAGTGTTATGTCAATGTGGAATTATCATCTAATAATGAGCAATGAACAAATGAACAATCATACACATACACAGTACACCAGTGTTTTACATGGAAACCCAAAGCGGGAGAAAACCACGGAATGATTTTTCATATATGTCTTGAAGAATTACATTCATTGGAAGCACCAAATTCCTTTTTTTTTCCAGCTGCAACTGGAAGGAGGCTCCAACCCCCTAGTTTTGTAGGCTACAACCTGAGGGAAGATCCAACTCCCCAATTATTTGGCTACAACCAGAAGGAGGCCACAACCTCCTATGTTCTCTGGCTACAACCAGAAGGTAGCTACAACCACCTGTCCTTACCCCGTCCAACTGCCCTGAAGTAGAAGTAGAGTGATGGAACCACTATCACACTATCACTGTGAGATATACCGCTGTAAACCTGTACCAATAAATCTGAACCATGCATCAACCTGTAATCGACCTGTACCATAAACAAGTGCATCAACCATGCACCAACCTATACCAAACGACCTTTACCATAAACAAGTGCATCCAACCATGTACCAAGTATGTACCAATCATGTGTCAACTGGTCATCAACTATGACTCATCAATATGTACCAACATCATCAACTATACACCTCATGTATGTGCCAACTCATCAACTACTTGTCTCAACCATGTACTCAACATGTACCTCAACCAAAATCCCTCATCAATTTAATCATCCAAATCTGATTTGTAGCTTTGTAATAGACCTGGTGTATATGATCGCATTCCTGCAAACTTTGCTTAACTTTAACAACAAGAGACTATCATTTTCATCAAACTTTTCTTTAGTTTCACATGCCTAGTTTTGGATTAGTCAACAACCCTAACTTGAAGTAATCATAACTTTGTACCTGTAATGAAAAAATATCTGAAACTGATACACAATCTTCTTCAGTGTGTTTTATGCAATTTCTCTAGGTTTCACTTCTTGGAACTTCTCATAAAATGAGTTATAGCAAAAATGACATACCTTGTTGAATTATGGCTTATTCTAGAGAGCGACCTTGTAGAGCGTGCCCTATACATAATGTTTGTTGAATCGATATGAAAATATTACACATCATACTAAAGACTTTAATTTAACCAACACATTTGGTATCACTGAATTTGGATATTTTATGAATAATTTATGATGCTTTTACCCGAAACACCTGTTTTTGACTAGTTTCAGGACTAGCCATAAACTTTATTTTCCACGGAGTGTAACTCCAAAAATAAAATGAACCACAAGCTGAATTTTTTACCACAGATACCTAGATATGTTTCCTCAATGGAATAGAAATTTCACGGTCTGAATCATTCTATAAAAAAAGTTATTGCGAAAATGGTGAGATGACCTGTAAATAACATACATTAGAAATAATCATCAAAATAATTTATCCTTCCTTGAATTCTGGCTTTCTTTTCTTCACCTTCCCTCAGAAATTTGGCTTAGATATAATTTTGTTACCTCAGACACCTATAGGTATTTAATTTGCTCAATTGTATCTTAAATGAGAGAGCATTGCCTCTTATTTATACTCTCCAAGTAGCTTCCTTAAAAACATCTTCTAGGTCACTTTGCCCACTTTCCTTATTTTAGGGTTAACCCACTTCTAATTTCTCCATTGAATTTATTATTTAAATAATTTATTTTATATTCACTTTAAATTATAGTACACTCATCACATCACTTTATTATTTACCTTCTAAAAACTCTTAAACCACTTTGACTACTTTGACCTTTTGGGGCTTCTAGATGACATATGAGGGTCCTCCAACTTCATAAGGCCATAACTCTCAAACTGTGAGGAGTTATGTGACATTCCACATACCACCAGAAATGGAATGACATGTAATATTCATCTAGAATAGTATTACCTTCAAGTATATCAAAAAACACATCGTTATCCATCAAACAAATGTGGGTCCATTACCCAAACCTGGGTTCTCCAACTTCACATGGTCATAACTCTCTAACCGTGAGGAGTTATGTGACATTCCACATACCACCAGAAATTGCATGACAAGCACTATCCATATAGGATAGTTTCCCTGACAAATTCATTATCCTTAATCTCATTATTCCACAATTAGGCATGGGTTCTCTTACTCCACAAAGTGTCATCCCGTGAGGGCTTTCACCATAAGGGGACCACTTTGGAGTTCATCCATATTCACTTCTTATCAACCATGACAAGACAATAATGAGTCATATTTACATCAAACAATCTTGGGTCCATTACCCAAACCTTTGTGTTGCAGGACATTCTTCAAGGGTTGACATCAATGACAACCAACCTTAATCAATAATCTCCCCCTTTGGCATTGATGGAAACACTCTGATGCAATACTGAAATCATATCACTCATGCTCCCCTTGGAACCATGCCTCTGTCCTCTGCATCTGATAAATATTCTCCCCCTAGAACCATGCCTTTGTCCTCTGCATCTAATAAATTTGCTCCCCCTGGAACCATGCCTCTGTCCTCTGCATCTAATAAATCTCTCCCCCTTTGTCATCAATGGCTAAGGTATCTTTCCATCCGGGGTTGCTCCCCCTGACTGAACTGTCCTCCTATGGTGCTTCCTCATGTACATCTAAGACATATAAGATAATCATTCAAAAAGAATTCAAAAAGCATTCATTTTGGAGTGGAAATAACTCCAAGTGTTTAGCGAAGATATTCAAAGGCTTCCCGTGGAAGTGGTTTTGTAAAGATGTCTGCCACTTGTTCTTTTGTGCCCACATACTCAACTCTGATGTTCTTTTCTGCAACCTTCTCCCATAGAAAGTGATACTTGATTGGAATGTTCTTCGTCTTGGAGTGCATCATCGAGTTCTTCGAGATACTGATGGTGCTTGTATTATCACAATAGATTAGAATGGGCTCATCATACTCAACCTGTATATATGTCAGAGTTTGTTTCATCCAAAGTACATGTGTACAACATGATGCTGCTGCAATATACTCTGCCTCGGTTGTAGATAAAGATACCGATGATTGTTTCTTTCTTAGCCATGATACTAAACACTCACCCAAGTAGAACGTTGCTCCACTGGTGCTTCTTCGGTCATCAATACAACCTGCCCAATCTGCATCTGTGCAGGCAATTAGTGATAGATCCTTTCCTTTTGGATACCATAATCCAAACTCTTCTGTTCCTTTGAGATATCTGAAAATCCTCTTCACTGCTAATACATGTGATTCCTTTGGTGCTGCTTGAAATCGTGCCACCTGTCCAACTGCCTGCATTACATCTAGTCTGGATGTTGTCACATATAGTAGGCTGGCAATCATTGACCTATATTGACTCTGATCTATAGACTTCGAATCATCATCTTTGCTCAACTTGCAACTGGTTTGCATGGGAGTGATAACTCGTTTGCAATCTTCCATTCCGAACCTCTTCAACATTTCTCTGATATACTTGGTTTGAGAAATAAAAATTCCTTGATTGCTTTGACGTATCTGAAGTCCCAGAAAGAAGGATAGTTCTCCAAGTAACGACATTTCAATTTTTTTTTGCATATCTTTTGCAAATTTCTGGCTTAACTTGTCATCATCACTACCAAAAATAATATCATCAACATAAACTTCAATTAATAAAATATTACCTTGACTTACCTTGATGTAGAGGTTGCTATCTGCACTTCCTTTTCTGAACCTTGCCTGCTGTAGATACTTATCCAGTCTAGAGTACCATGCTCTAGGAGCCCGTTTTAGACCATACAGGGCCTTTTTTAATTTACACACATAATCTGTGTTCTCTGACAACCGAAATCCTTCTGGTTGTTCAATGTAGACTTCTTCTTCAAGTTCCCCATTCAGAAAAGACGATTTTACATCCATCTGATATACTTTAACATTTTTAGAGCATGCATAAGCTAAAATCAAACAGATTGCTTCCATTCTGGCAATTGGGGAAAAATTCTCTTCAAAGTCGATTCCTTCAATCTGAGCATATCCTTTACATACCAATCTAGCTTTGTTCCTTGTAACTTGTCCATCTTCATTCAATTTATTTCTTAAAACCCATTTTGTGCCGATCACATTATTATTCTTTGGTCTTGGAACCAATTCCCAAGTGTCATTTTTCTCTATTTGATCCAATTCTNCTTCATCCATGGCCTTATTCCAAAATTCTTCCTTGTTGGCTTCTTCAAAACAGTTTGGTTCAATTGTAGATAAGAGTGCTAGGTGTGTTTGTTCTGGTGAACGAATTCTTCTTCTAGTCTCAACTCCTGCATCTTTGTTTCCAATAATCTGATCTTAAGGATGATTCTTTTGTACTCGTTTATTGGGTGTCTTTGGAGAAACTTGTTGAACTTGCTCTTCTACTTCTGTCGGATTCTCTTCATATTCCTCTTCTACTTCTTTTTCATCTTCTACTTCTTCTTCTAAGGGCTGTTTAATTGATTCATTTTATTCCTTTGATTCTGGTCTGCCTGTTTCATCAATTGTTACGTTGATGCTTTCCACAACTTTGTTCAATCTTAGATTGTAACACTTGTATGATTTCCTTGTACTTGAGTAACCAACAAGTACTCCTTTGTCCACGCGAGAGTCAAACTTTCCCATTCCACCATCTTCCTTTTTGATATAGCGTTTGCTTCCAAAAAATTTGAAGTGCTTTACATTTGCTAGACTTCCTTTCCATAGTTCGTAAGGAGTTTTGTCAGTGTTGTTTCTGAGCATTACTCTGTTTTGAATGTGAATTGTTGTATGCATTGCCTGTGTCCAAAACATATCTATCAATTTTGAATCCATTAGCATTGTTCAAGCCATTTCCTGTACTGTCATGTTCTTTCTTTCTACAACTCCATTCTGTTGAGGTGTCCTAGCAACGAAGAATTTCCTTTTTATTCCATGATTGTTGCAGTAGTCCATAAATTCCTTTGAGCTGAACTCTCCTCCATTATCAGATCTCCAACATTTGATTTTTGAATCCATTTCATTTTCAACCATTTCCTTGTAGATCTTGAAGTTTTCAAAAGCTTCTGATTTATTCTTGAGAAAGCAAACTGCAGTCATTCTTGTATAATCATCAACTAACAACATAAATTATTTCTCACCTTTTAAGCCCTTTGTTTTAGTTGGTCCAACTAGATCAGTATTCACAATTTCCAGTGGTCTTGTCGTTGAATATTCCTTTGATTTGAACCTGGTCTTTGTTTGCTTTCCTTGTTGACAATGCTTGCATAAAGTGTTGGTTGGTTTTGTGATCTGGAGAATTTCTCTGACTACTTCTCTTTTGCTGACTTTGACAAGGTTATCAAAATGTATGTGACCCATTCTTATTTTTCATAGCCAACTTTCATCTTCCTTTCCTAGACAACATTTTTTATTTCCAATTTCACTTAACACATATATGTTGCTTGAAGTTCTTGCAGCTGCAGCGACCAATTTCCCTGAACCTTCTTTTCTTATCTCACACTTTTGTTAATCGAAAGTAACGTTATGACCTTGGTCACACATTTGACTCACACTTAGAAGACTATGTTTCATATCTTCTACTAGTAGAACGTTTTCTGCCTTTTCATTCTTGTTCCCAATTCGGACTGTGCCTTTTCCAATTATTTTGGCTGAATCATCATTTCCAAAGGAGAATGATCCACATCTTTCCTTTCATAATGTAAGAAACTTGTCTCTATCACATGTCATGTGTTTTGAACACCCACTGTCAACATACCAACCACGTTTCTTCTGCTTAGCTTGTAGAACAAGTGTGCATTCTTCATTCCTATACTGATCTTGCTTTCTTATCCATGTCCTTTTCTGTGGTTCTTGTTTGTGATTGTTGTTGTTCTATTGAGGTTCTTTAGGAGGGATTTTCATTTTGCACTCTTTGGCCACATGTCCAAAATTGTTACATTTGTAACATTCCTTCATTGTTGAAGGATTCAAACCTGTTGTAATTTCTTCTTTGTGTTTCACTAGACCTTCTTGAATAACCCCTTTGTGTATAACTCTGAAAGTTTTTGTTCTTATGTTAGCTCTGCAATTCACAGCTTTATGTCCAAAATTATTACATGCATAACATAAACCAAAAAATATAGTTTGATACCTGGGAGTTGAGGATCTTCTGAAAGGAAGTGCTCTTGTGAATCCTTCTTCTTCTTGAGGCCTATCTGTCGTTTGTAGATTCTGAAATCTAAATCTTCTCGGTGGAGGAGTGTCCTTGTAATCTTCTTTGTATATCTTTCTATCCCCTTTGATTGTTTCTTCATAGCTTTTTGGATAGGTTTCTTGCTCTGTTGTTTTGCAGCTTGATCCCTTTTCTGTCTGATTGTATCCAAGTCCGGTCTTGTCAAAATGGGATTTTTGACTGTTGATAATGTCATCCAAAACTTTTGAGCTATTCTGCATTTTTTTCTTTTCAATATCCTTTCTTAATGTTACAATCTTTGCTTCCAAGTTTCCGATGATCTTGTCCTTTTATTCTAGTTGTTCTTTGAGTGCTTCTTCAATTCTTTTATCTTCTTCTATTTGAACTTTCAATTTTGTGATCATTTGTTTTAGTTCTTGAGTGTCTTCTTTATTGTCTAGTTATGTTTGTAGTTTCTTGTTTTTCTTATTTTCTCTTCTGATAACTTCTATGGCACACTTTAATTCTTCTCGAAAGTCAACTTTTGCTTCTTCAATTTCTTCTTCGAGTTCTTCTTCGGCTTCTTCATATTCTTCTTCGGAGTCTTCTTTGTCAGAGTCTTTTACTGCCATGAATAGAACTCTTCCTGTCTCATTGTCACTGACTTCATCTTCATCTGATGATGAGATGTCTTCTTTGGTGCATAGGCTTTTCTTGAAAACTTTCTTTGTAGTTCTTTTGCCTTTATATGCTTGTTTTCCTTTTGAGTAAACTTCATCATTTCTTCTTTTCTTATGAGGAAATTTGTTAGCAAAATGACCAATACCATCACAATTAAAACAAATTAAAGGAAGCTTACCTCTATACCTATCGTCGGTTCCCTTGTTCAGTCTTTTGAAGAAGTTGGCCACTTCTTCATCATCTTCCGAGAGGTCACTGTTTATGCTATATTCTTCTTGTTGCTCTTTCTTTTGCTTTGATCTTTTGGATGCTTTAAAGGCTGCTTCTTTTACATCTGGGTTTTCCTGTTCAGTTCTCATTTAATATGTTGTGAAGATTCCATGCAGTTCGACCATGCTTATTGAGTTTAGATCCGATCTTTCTTCTAGTGCTGATATCTTAGGGTTAAATCTCATAGGAAGAGATCTTAGTACCTTTTGAAAAATTATAGATTCTTCAATTTCTTCTTCCAATCCTATGATTGCATTCACTGTTTCATCGACTCGTAAGAAGTAGGCTGCAATATTCTCATCTTCCTTCATTTTTAGTTGTTCGAACTAACCCCTGTAAATTTGAATCTTTGCTACTTTGACTTTTGTATCTCCTTCATAAATATTTCGAAGCTTGTCCCAAATCTCTTTAGCGGATTTACAATGTGCAACTTTGGTGAATACCATTTCACTGATACCATTCAGAAGTGCATTTGTGGCTTTGGAATTATTCTGACCGAGTTTCACTGCTTTGTCATTTGTTAGTGGAACTCCTGGTGCTGTGTATCCATATACAATTGATTGTCAAATTTCAAATCCCTATGCCTGTATATATGTCTTCATCCTTATGCTAAAAAAAACATACTTTTGTCCATCAAACTGTGGTATTCCATCTTTATAAAAGTTGTTTCTCTCCATGATCTACCTTTCAGTGGTTAAACTAATTTCTAAAGGAACCTGCTCTGAAACCAAATGTTGGATTACAGAGAGGGGGGGTGAATCAGTAATAGAGCAATATAATCCTTTTTAACCAAATAATCCAAGTCTTATGTCAATGTAGAATTATCATCCAATAATGAGCAATGAACAAATGAACAAGCATACACGTACACAGTACACCAGTGTTTTACGTGGAAACCCAAAGCAGGAGAAAACCACATAATGCTTTTTCTTATATGTCTTGAAGAATTACATTCATTGGAAGCACCAACTTCCTTTGTTTTCCAGCTGCAACTGAAATGAGGCTTCAACCCCCTAGTTTCTTAGGCTACAACCTGAGGGAAGCTCCAACTCCCCAATTATGTGGCTACAACCAGAAGGAGGCTACAACCTCCTATGTTCTCCGACTACAACCAGAAGGTAGCTACAACCACCTGTCCTTGCCCCGTCCAATCGCCCTGAAGTAGAAGTAGAATGATGGAACCACTGTCACACTATCACTATGATATATACCATTGTAAACCTGTACTAATAAATTTGAACCATGTATCAACCTATAATCAACCTATAGCATAAACAAGTGCATCAACCATGCACCAACCTATACCAAACAACCTGTAATCAACCTGTACCATAAACAAGTGCATCCAACCATGTACCAAGTATGTACCAATCATGTGTCAACTACTCATCAACTATGACTCATCAATATGTACCAACATCATCAACTATACACCTCATGTATGTGCCAACTCATCAACTACTTGTCTCAACCATGTACTCAACATGTACCTCAACCAAAAGCCCTCATCAATTTCATCATCCAAATTTGATTTGTAGCTATGTAATAGACCTGGTGTATATTATCACATTCCTGCAAACCTTCTTTAACTTTAACAACAAGAGACTAGCATTTTCATCAAACTTTTCTTTAGTCTCACATGCCTAGTTTTGGATTAGTCAACAAACCTAACTTGAAGTAATCATAACTTTGTACCTGTAATGAATAAAGATATGAAACTGATGAAAAATGTTCTTTAGTGTGTTTTATGCAATTCCTCTAGGTGTCACTACTTGGAACCTCTCAGAAAAGGATTTATAGAAAAAATGGCATACCTTGCTGAATTCTGGCTTATTCTAGAGAGCGACCTTGTAGAGCATGCCCCGCACGGAATATTTGTTGAATCGATATGAAAATATTACACATCATACTACAAAATATAATATAACCAAGAAATTTTTTCTTAATGAATTTGGATATGTTATGAAGAAGTTATGACGTTTTTACCCGAAACACTTGTTTTTGACTAGTTTGAGGACTAGCCACAAACCCTATTTTCCACGGAGTGTAACTCCAAAAATACAACGACCCACAAGCTGAATTTTTTACCATAGATACTTGGATATGTTTCCTCAATGGCATAGCAATTTCATAGTCTTAATAATTCTAGAAAAAAATTTATTGCGAAAATGGTGAGATGACCTGTAAATAACATACCTTATAAAGCATCATGAAAAGAATTTATCCTTCCTTGAATTCCTGCCTTCTTTTCTTCACCTTCCCTCATAAATTCAGCTTAGATATCATTTGTTTACCTAAGACACCTATACATATTCAATATTCTCAAATGTATCTTAAATGAGAGAGCCTTGCCTCTTATTTATACTCTCCAAGTAGCTTCCTTAAAAACATCTTCTAGGTCACTTTGTCCACTTTCCTTATTTTAGGGTTAACCCACTTCTAATTTCTCCATTGAATTTATTATTTAAATAATTTATTTTGTAGTCACTTTGAATTATAGTACACTCATCACTTCACTTTATTATTTACCTTCTAAAAACTCTTAAACCACTTTGACTACTTTGACCTTTTAGGGCTTCTAGATGACATATGAGGGTCCTCCAACTTCGTAAGGCCATAACTCTCAAACCGTGAGGAGTTATGTGACGTTACACATACCACCATAAATGGAATGACATGTACTATCCATATAGAATAGTATTACCTTCAAATATATAAAAAATCATATCATTATCCATCAAACAAACTTGGGTCCATTACCCAAACTTGGGTTCTCCAACTTCACATGGTCATAACTCTCTAACCATGAGGAGTTATGTGACGTTCCACATACCACCGGAAATGGAATGACAAGAACTATCCATCTAGGATAGTTTCCCTGACAAATTCACTATCCTTCATCTCATTATTTCACAATTAGACATGGATTCTCTTACTCCACAAAGCGTCTTCCTGTGAGGGATTTCACCATAAGGGGACCACTTTGGAGTTCATCCATATTTACTTCTTATCAACCATGACAAGACAATAATGAGTCATATTTACATCAAACAATCTTGGGTCCATTACCCAAACCTTTGTGTCTCGGGGCTTTCTTCAAGGATTGACATCAATGACAACCAATTTTAATCAACACAACCATCCCCCTCCACCTTCAAAATAGACTGCAACACATTGGCTCATAGTCTCAGTTAGAGGAAATGAGGCCAATAGAGCACCAAGAGGAGGTGTGTTAGTAAAATATATTGATAACATAGTGGATGACTTGACATATTGGAGGAAACGAGGAGTTGCGGATGTGACAAGTTTACAGACAAAAAAGGATAGATGTGAGTTCTTGAGATAGAGGCGTGACAATTAGACTAGCTACCCAATCAGCTGAAGTCACAAGAGGATCTAATGCACAAAATCATGGACAAGTGGACCGAAGTATAGAAACAACATTAATTCAGTGAGGCACAACACTTCGTAGACTCATGTAACTTCCTAATGGGAGTTTTCCTTGATGACAATAGTTGAGGAGACAATAGTCGTTGAGTAGTGACAAGATCCGCAGATGGGGCAGAGACATCATAGCGATCAAAGGATGTTTCCCGAGACGACAAAAAATCTGAGTGGGGGAGGATGTAAGGTGTCCCACAAAACCCACTGAGCATGCGCACTCCTCGGGAAAACTTGGGGACAAGTTAGGGAAGAGAACACCAAGGGGCATGTGATTGGTTGGGTGAACAAAGGTGTGTAGGTGTGAGCAGGGGAACCTTGGGTGCATGATGGTGACATGTGAAACGAAGGGGGAACACACCTTACTTTCCTTAGAACGATTGATGGAGACTTGTGTTGCATTTGGGCAAGGGTGGGGAAACTTGGGAGCATGCCCAAGGAGTGGACCCATCTTTCCTCAGAAACATGGGCACACTGAAGAGGTTGGACGACCCCATCGACATACTCATGAGGAGTCATAATGATCGATAGAAGAACACATAAGGCAAGGGGTGTGCACCCAAGGATGGGGCATGCCGATCCAAGAGACATGATGATTGTTGGGCACACAAGATTGTTTGGGTGCACTCGGTCCACAGAGGGGCACGATGAGTCGTTTGAGTGTATGGTTCATGAAGGGGTGTGATTCACTCAAAGGACATGATGTTTCACATTGGTGACCCTTAGAGTCCCTATAAGAGCACAAGGGTGCACAACCAAGGAAGGCATATTTTGACAAGAGATTTGGAGAGGGAAAGTCTGAGGCAAGGCATAACTGAGGAAAAACTGCCAAGATGGAAGACAAGTAGCCAAGGGTGGGACGCTCTAGGAGATTTTGGGGAAGTTTGGAAACACAGGTCTGTTGGAGGCATGTGTGAGGAAGAAACAAAATCTGTGTTAACTTGGTGAAGTCTACAGTTACAAAGGGACAACAAATTTGTAGTTGAGGATACCTTTGAGGTGGACCACAGGAGGTTGCAGAGACGGTTGCGAAAGAGAGTCTTGGTGTGACTAATTTGTGTATGAGTGTCTTGGTGAGGTGAGGTGAATCGTGTGACTCTGCCCAAGTTTTAAACCAAGTCGATAGTACTCATATTGTAATTTTTTCACAATAACAAAGACTTAGTCGGGTGTTAGGCACAGATCATTCCATCCACACTATTTATGTGTATGTCTTTTCTTTTCTCCGCAATTGTTCTCTGGGTTTCTCGTGTTCATGGATGCATGCTTATATATGACTAAGTGTTAAACTGTTAACAATTGTCTAAGTATACAAGAGTTGCACTAGAGTAGGAGTGTGATTCGCCCATAGCCTAGAACACAGTATGGGTATGATGTAGGTGAAGAGGCATAGTCAGGACAAAGTATTCTTGGTGTTGTCAAGCAACCAAGTCAGAACCATCATGGTGTCACATGCCCTCAGGAGGTGAACAATCACAAGCTATGAACATGCATCTTGTGGGGTCATGACAGAACCCTTTAAATTTAATCACTCTTCCTGCCATTATCTCTACTAACTCAAGATGAATAAAAAAATAAAAATGGACAAATTTCTCAGAATCTAGCCACATAAACCTGGACAATTGTTTTTGTTATTTAAATTACATTTCTGAATGCATAAATGGATTCAACATGCTGAAAAACCCTAGGGCACTAGTATTATTTAGACTTAGCCACTCAAATATGCAGATCCAACAATTTATTGTCGAATGACAAAATTAAAGAAAAAATATCCCTGGAAAAGTGCCCAAACCTAAAACTTTTAAAACAAGTGTTGCATGGCAGCTTATTCCATGCCAAGTAGATTTGGAAATGGAGACGATAGTTGGCACCTTATAATTATTGATGATGATGATTATTGGAAGATGGGGAGAGACGAGGAATATTGTTAAACAAACAAAAATTAACAGTATGGTAAGTAAAGGGTAATTAGAATAGATCTTTAACAATAAACAAATGAAAGTTGAAATATGTAAAATTAAATGACAAAAAAGAAAAAAGAAAAAAATATTTAAAAGTTATGTTCAATTGTTTTTTAGAAATGAAATGATAAAGAAATTGTAAATATTAAAACCTATGTTGAAATCACATTGAATACTTATGCCAATCCTTTCGAACCTGTGTGGTGAGTTGTCACTAATCAAATCATAATTAATGTGCATTGGGAAGGGTGCGAAGGTGGCGGGGATGGAAGGGAGTGATAAATGCTTTGAAACTTTTTGTGAACCTGGGTAGAGTGAAGCATGAAAGTTCTAGGAGTGCGGGGTGGAATTGTAGATCACATAAGTTTTGGGTGGAATATGTATATCAAGGAACACGGGGAATGAGAGTTCAATAGAACCAACTCGGGAACCCGTGGCCATAAAATTGGCTAACTATGGAAATGAACGACGGTCGGTCAGACTCTCGTTCCTCGAGGTTTTCACGTAAATCACAGTTTAATGTGTTTTAATTGGAGATGTCCTCAAGGTTTTCGCTTATTAATGTAATCAAAACCTAATTAATGTGCATTGGGAAGGCACGAAGGTGGCGGGGATGGAAGGGAGTGATAAATGCTTTGAAACTTTTTGTGAACTCGGGTAGAGCGAAGGTTGCGAGTTTTAGGAGTGCGGGGTGGAATTGTAGATCAAAGAAGTTTTGGGTGCAATATGTATATCACAGAACACATGGAATGAGAGTTTGATAGCACCAACCTAGTGTTGGTTGTGGAGCCTGATTATCTTCCTGATGCAGAGGTCCTTTGCTTTCAGCCGTGTCTATACCCCATGAAGTATTTACACCCCAGAAGTATGTACACTCTTCCACACGAGGGAGTGCAGAGGGGGGGTACCCCCTCTGCGGGGTCCAGGGGGTCCATCCCCCCTTGCTGGGGGGTCTGGGGGCAAGCGGGCCCCCAGCGGGGGTTCGGGGGCGAAGCCCCGGAAGCAAAAATTGCCTTATAAAAGTATATTGTAATTTCATTGTAAATCTGGACCGTTCATTATAAGGTCGCAGATCTAATGGTAGAGATTATGTTAGGGTTTTTAGCCCTAGAAGGCAACCCTCTTTTATGAGGGAAATGTATTGCGGCTATGTACGAGGGTGAATATTGTATTATGAGAGAGGAGACTGTGAGAGAAAGATGAGGAAGTTACAACGGGTTTTGCTGTAGGTTGTATCCCTTCATTTGCTGGATAATAATAAAGGAAGGACCTAGCAATTTCTCTGGTGGACGTAGCCCACACTCGGTGAACCACGTAAATCTGTGTCTCTCTTGTATTGTGTGTCTTCTGTGTTTTTGTTTCTGCATTTGTTTTATTTTATTGCTCCGCGGTC
>ML793790.1:25412-54131 GCA_009831015.1 Picea engelmannii
AAATGATAATGCTGATGGTAGAGGGTTAAACACAGAGTTAGAATGATTTTATAGAAGTGTGTTTTTAACAGAAATAACAATCTGAGCCTTTGAGTACTAGACTGTTTGCTTCTGTTTATGATTCCATAGGAAATGCTCAGTTTTGAGTTAGTCATCAGAATTCAAATTCTTAGAATAGGTGTGTGCTTTATTTTTAGGATAGCATTCGAATAAAGACTAGACGCTTGCCCGCACATACTGTGTATCAGCTCGAAGTATACCAACCCTGGTTTGACAATTTAGTGATTCAGGACACTTAAAAGCTACAATTTAGCAGCCTGACAGAGGGGCCTACCCATTTCTTTCTCAAGTATAGGGTGGGTGCCACAAAACTATGTCCTATCAAAAATTATTCTTCCATGTAAAGAACAATATTAAACATTGAAAAACACCATACAACAACCTCAAATATTTTATATCTAGATAAATTGGGTTACAAAATACAGTTGAGATTATTTCCCGAAATAGTTGTCTTGGAATTTGTAAAAAAATATATAGTTCAGTACATATTCTCTGAAATTTAAATGTGTTTTCCATAATGATTGGTATTGGGGGTCCCGTGGACCATAAATAAAAGATGTACAAGAATCAATCTTGTAGAAAGAAGAAATTCGACGATGGAATACAACAAGACATGGCAAGAAGAAAGAGAAAATTTCCAGTCCTCGGTTAAAGCTTTGTATTTAAAGAGGTAGAGTAACTGGATAAAGACATCGAAAAAGAAGGAAGAATGGGATCAGTATCAACTTACTACGATGGTATCCCATGCCTTGTCAGTTGCCCGTTGATGTCATTTTATGGATTTCCTCGACAGTTATGGGAACCGTCTCAAGCGTCCTATTCCCTTCATTGGTAATCTTGTCAACAACCTTTTTGAACCACTCCTCGATGTAGCTCCTAATGGGCGCCACATTGATTTCATGCTAGATTTTTATATTGAAGAATTTAGTTTCCAAGTCTCTCATATCAATAGAGAGGTTGTGCAATGTTTCTTGAATATATTGGTTTTTAATCGAATAATCAACTAGCCTGTTTTTCACGTCATCTTCACCATATTCAATAATGTCATAGAAATTTTCAAATGACAATATTTTATAGATCTCAACTTGATCATAAAATGATTGCTTGGTTAAAAACAACGAGTTCAATATCAATTTTGGGTATTGGACTTCATTGGTGCTTCCAACTAGATCTATCTTAGTTAGCTTCTTGAATAGTTTTCTTCTTCTAGATATGGCATGGCTACCTGCTTGAACGATACCATTCATGTTTTTTACCTTTTCTTTACAACATGCATTTAGTTGGTTTATTCGATCTGGGGAAGGGAGATTCTCCTCTCTTCTTCTCAATTCCATCATACCAGTAACTTTAACACCAAATGGCACAATTGCATCGAGGTAGAAACCTTGCTCATTCTTGAGATCCGCTTGCAGATACTCATGAAAAGCATGATCTCTTGTTCCAAAAGAGACGATAATCTTTAACATCTCCCAATATTATGTTATTAATTACATTCTTCTCTTTATATTCTTTTCCACATAGCCTCGGGTTGATATGAGAAAGCTCATTGATCCTTTTAACTTTGTCGCAGGTGCGGTGGACCCGATCATTGCCNATAGCTCCCTCCAATTATTTGATTCACTCCTTTAACCTGACATTATTTGCTTCAAGGCCGCTAATAGAGTTGTTTAGAGAATCTCCAGTTGCTCGATGTATCTAGGAGATCTGGGAAGGGCGCATGTTCCACAGGTTCATCTCTGAACGAGATTCCTCTTTCTTATTCTTTACATCTCTCTTTTCAATAACCAATTTTTTGGATTCGTTGTAAAAAAAAACGCTCTGAAATGCAAAAGACTCTTCTTCATCGAAGGTATCGGTCCCAATTATTTCCATCTGAGGGTTATGGGGAGCAGTGCTCTCTAGTTGGTTGTCATCGAGGAACATTTTGTCAATGTCAATTTCTAGTTCCATATCTTTGAGGGAGAGATCGTGGATATCAATTTCTCCCCTCGGTCCCTCTTGTTCTTGCACTATTGTTGTTCATTTTTTGCTCACAGGAAGTTTGTGAGAAATTTCAATTTTGTCGGAGGGAGGGTTCTTATCTCCTCCTCCTCCTGAAGAACTGTGTGTGACTTTCTTGCTTAGGTAGGTCGTTGGAGCGTTGTTCCGAGATGTCGTAGTGTTGGGTGTGGTGGTTGGGGATTGGGAACTTTTCTCACTTGTACGACTCATTGGTGCCTTGTGTATTGCAAGATGACATAAAGAATTTGCTCTGCGTTGTGTATTGCAATAAATGGGAAGAAATTTCAATGGAAATCAACTTTCCCCAATCGAAGATGGCTTGTTCCTTCACCGTAAAATATAAAACATACAGAATCATCCGAAAGATGTTGGCTATACTTTCTTGTCTTGTTATCCTCGTGAAAAGCCATGCAATTTCCTGGAAAGGGTTTTTAAATGAACTAACCTATAATCTAGTTATGTCCTCGGGAACGGTCGTTGGGTTCTCTAAGATCTATGGTAAGAGGTCCAATCCATTATCATGCTTCTTTAAGAACTATCTGCAATCCTTTCCCTTGAAAGTAAGCATTGGGTCGGGAAGTCTTAACATCTTCCAAAATACTTGAGGTGATAGGGAGACTCGGGAATGGTCCTGCAACTGGATAATCCGTTGGTTCGGAACATAATTTTTGGCACAACAGGTGACCAATTCGTTACAGTAAAAAACTTCGAGGACACAACCTTCTCATGCAATTCCAAACTTCCATATAAATTCCTTCTGGGAAGAAGGGGATGAGTAGTAGTCATAATCTCTTGACCACTTAAAACTCTGGTCCTCGCGCACGAAAATATTCAAGGCATCTCCATAGAAATGTTGTCGAGATGCAGCCATAAGGTGATGGGAACATTCCTTTTCTCTTGATAGTATTTAAAATGAACGTTGGAGCATGATAATATAATCTCCTGTAAATCTTGGTTTAATGCATTTTAATGGGAGATGTCCTCTACCTTTTCACCTATTAATGCCAATCTTTTCGATCTGTCTGGTGAGTTGTCACTAATAAAGGCATGATTAATGTGCATTGGGAAGGGCATGAAGGTGGCATGGATGGATGAGAGAGAAAAATGCTTTGAAACTTTTTTGAACCTGGGAGCCCAAGAACTCGTTAATCTGTGAGAACAAGAGGTGAAGAATCGACTAAGTATGGAAAGGCGGGGTATAATGCCTTAAAAAAAACTAAAGTAAACAACAATTTTTCCGAGTTCAATATCCACAAAAAAAAAAATTCAGATCCCATAATATTGACCTCTACCAATTCGATAATAGGGAGGTTGAGTTGGTACATCAAAATATTGCTCAGTCCAGGGGACTAGGGTGCATGTGGGGTGCCTATGAGAAAAACTAATGCTTTGATGAGGATTTGTTTGTATTGCAACATGTGACAATAATTGTGTTATGATAGTATTTAAAATGAACACTGGAGGATGATAATGTAATCTCTCGTAAATATTGGTTTAATGAATTTTAATGGGAGATGTCCTCGAGATTTTCACTCATTAATGTCAATCTTTTCGAACCTGTGTGGTGAGTTGTCACTAATAAAAACATAATCAATTTACATTAGGAAGTGTGTGAAGGTGGTGGGGATGGATGAGAGTCCGTGAACCCACGTATATGTGACAACAAGAGGCGAAGAATAGACTAAGTATGGAAAGATGGGGTAGTCAGACGCACCCAGACAGACTCATTGTAGGGAGAGTGAAGTCTGCAAGTTCGAGGAGTCTAGGGTCGAATTGTAGATCACGAAAGTTTTGGGTGCAAGATGTATATCACAAAACAGGGGGCATGAGAGTTTGATAGCGCCAATCCAGCAACTGTCGGCCATAAACATTAACTATGGGAAAAACATTCTTAGCTATGCAATATACCTAGAGCTCGACAAACTCAGGTTCAAGTTTAAAGAGAATTTGTATATATTTACTTCAATACTATTCATATTATTTTATTCTATTAGTATTTTTTATGGCCCAAATGTAAACCATGTTCCAATTTGAAGAGTGATTTCGGCTCGCAAATTTTTCTCAAACGCATATGTTAGGCGGAAATATTGTTGTTTAATTCCATTGTAGTACTTGCCCAACTATTTAATTTGTCAATCCGAGGTTCGTGGGCTTACGAAGCACACACACTATATATGTAGAACTGAAGTAGAAGTATTCTAATCTAAATTGCTGAAATGAAACTAATCTAGGAAAGCAATACAACATGTGAAGAGTTGAATGACAAAAGACATATGTGAGCTCACACAATAAATCAATCTCAAATTATATTACAAGATTCAAATGACAAAGCATGAAAGAACAATAATGAAAGAATCAAAGCTAAGAAACCGCTTCTCCTAATTACAAGACTAAATTATGAATTACATGATTCTCTAACTCCCATCTCTAACTCTAACTTCCATGAAGAGAGAACACTATCTTATATACATGAGTGTCATAATGATTGATCCACTATTCTCTCAACTTATTCCTTCAAATCCTCCACAAATATCTTGGATAAGATATCCTATCTAGATCTCCATGATCTTCTCCTTGAAGTTAGCTTAAATGGTTATCTTCAAAGATGTAATTCGAATTTGAGGATAGGTGGTGAATTTTGACTTTGTTGGAATCTTCAAATATACCTGCACACATCATCAAACTCATCCAACCTTGATATATAATGAAAATACGTTAGTTTCTAATATTTAATCACAAATTCACTTATAATACTAAAATGAATAAAGTGGAAAATAATAATGTGAAAGCCAAATGTATTTATGAAAATGGTGTGATGGAAGGTTAATGGGACGATGAAATGTAAGGAATAGTGAAGGAAAAAGGGGATATAAAAGTGACATTTATGAGGCCCAACATACCCCCCAACTCAACTTGTTGCATGTCCTCATGCAGCCATGCATGGATCTTCTTAAGAAATTTTGGCATTTAAACTATGGATTTGATTGATGATGTCCTTTTAACAATGAATGTTTCCAGGGTATAAGATACAAGAGTAAGAGCATGTGAAATATGTGTAACAACATATGAAATTTCCTTATGGTTGGTTCTTGTGTGACAACCATGAATACAAAACATGTTGGTTCTTGTGTTAACAACATTCATTTCACTTATTTATTTTCTTGCTGCAATAATTTAGCCATATACTCGCTGGAAATAATAAGCTATCAATGTGCATAAGAAAGCATCATTGTGTATAAGAAATATTTTTCTGTATCTTTATGAATCACGCCAATATGTATATCAATCGAAATGCAACAAAGTGTCATTGGAAAATAAATGTTAGCGAATCATAAATGGAATGATGAGATGGTGAAATGGAATAATGATAAATGAATATGTAGTGAATATAGGTTCCCTCCCCCCCCAACTGAAGTGGTTGCATATCCTTATGCAACTTGACATATGTTATGAAAGTGAAAAAGGAAATAGAGCATGGTGAGGGAATTTTCCAAAGTTATTCATTACTAGCGAGTAAGGAATTACATGATTAAAGATTAGAAAAGAACATACCTCCACTTACCCAATAATGATGATGAACAATGCATGGAAGATGTCACTGCTGCAGGATCATGAAAATGGAACTGCTAATGCTACTACTGCTGTAACTGGATCATGGGAGGTGAAGGAATCTGAACTGCTACTGTCGAGTCATGAAAAATGTGGAAGAAAAAGAATATGGAACTGTGGTACTCTCATAGATCTGGAATCCAACTATTGTAACCACTGAGGGGATCATGAAAAAATGTATAGTCTTCACCCGCTACAAATCGATGGTACAATTCTATTCATGCGAATAAATGTGTCGATGTTGAGCATGAAGAAAAATCATTGGATTACCGACCATTGATGAATGTCGTTAACCAATGCGAGACAAACTCACCAATGATGTCAATGAGTGTCAAGGTACCCGAGTACATCTTGCGAAGTGCGAATAGATGTGCTGATATAGAGCCACTTGCAAGATCTAACGATCAAGGGACATTGATGTATTCTCATGATTTCTAGCGAGAGAACTTTCCATTAAGGCATGCAAGAATCTAGGTACTCAAAAGGAACTCTAGTCTATATCCTAGATAAGGTGCTGAGGTCGATGGGGAAAGATTGTTGAAAGGTGGGCCTTAAGGAATCCCACATCAGTCAACGCGAATTTATAAAAAGATTGGTAGGACTATAGATGTAAAGGTATCAGTAGAAATAATGTGTATGGCAATTTAATCATGGAAAGGGACTTTTTTTTATTCAGAAGGAAAAATGGAAAAGCAAAAATGAACTGAAAAATATAAGGAAGTGATGTATGCAACTCAGAAAGATAAGCATGTGTGAAGTCATAAAGGATAAGGCAATGGAAGATGGCTTCAACACCAGGATGACTAATCAGCTTTGAAGGAGAAATGAGATAGTGTCACAGCATGAAATTTGGCAAAATGCGGAAATAATAGTATATCAGCATGGTCGTTGTGTAACAACAAACATCAAGATGTGCAAAAAGTTCTGTGTAACAACATAATGTTTCTGTGTAACAGCTCCTTCAAGTTGTCTATCAAAGCATGTGTTCTTTGAAGAATTTTTTTATTCTTGAAAATCACTTCAGCAACAAAGTGCGAGTGTCCTCGTTCCTGCAAAACTTAGTACAAATTCTTGCATAAAAATTGTGAGATTTGCGAAGAATATATCATGCAAAACAAAAATAAGTACGAATGCGAGAAACTCATAGAAATAAACTGCGTTTTTATACATGTTGTCCTTGCATACTAGTTTGTCTTCGATTGCTGTGACAGTGACTCATAAATCATGAAAACAACTCAGGAATTTTTAGAATGTCTATTTGCAAATTTGTATTTTAGTTTAGAAGTGTTTTTATATTTTTATTTTTATAATGTTTTTATAAGTTTTTTTTTATT
Source organism: Picea engelmannii (assembly GCA_009831015.1). NCBI lineage: Eukaryota > Viridiplantae > Streptophyta > Pinopsida > Pinales > Pinaceae > Picea > Picea engelmannii. The sequence goes on from ML793790.1 coordinate 32,417, forward strand.
GTTTTTCTTTGTTTTGTTTTGTTTTGTTGTTTTTGTTTTATAATAAAACAAAAACATATATATATATATATATATATATATTTTTTTTTTTTTTAAATTATTAACAAGCAAAGAAATAAATGTTGTTTGTGTTATTTAATTAAAACAATGAGGCAATGCCATTGTTTTATTATTTCATCCTCGTGTTACAACTATTAGAATGAGTTTAGTTCAGAACTGTTAGCAATGACATTCAAAGCAACCACGATTTGGAGTCCATCTGAAGATGTGAAAGAGATTGAAAGATTGAATGATGATTAGTAAATCAAATTGGACTCTTAGATCACGTGCCATGTAGAGAAGAGTTTGTTATTAACTTGAATTCTTCTTCTTGGAGGGTATCGTATTCAAACAGTTCAAAACAAATCATTTTTTTCCTCATGCAGTTTGCAAAACAGAGCTCCGAAGAACCCTAAATTTCTCCCAAATGGCTGTGAAATCTAGAAAATCTCTCACGTGTCACTTAATTCCCTCTGTTCCTGAGAAAACCCATGTTTTATTGTTTTCTAATTCGCCTTAGATTGCTTAGAAAATGCTTTTTAAAATCATGTGTTATAAAAATTACGCATTTCTGGCAATTGCCTCTGAAGAAATTGAAAACTGGATGATGTCTGCTGTGGTAAAATTTCTAGAGCTTGTCTCTCACAGAGAAGTTCAGATCGATCATACTTATTCCAGGTGGATCATACAACGCTGAATGATGTAAATTCATTCCACGACCATGCTTTTGATAAGCCTGTCATGCTCCCAATGAGTTTTAATTGCAACTAGAGGTTTTTCTATTTATTGTTTTGTTGCAGGTTTTAATTTATGGTTAGAAGAATGAAAGGAAGTCATGAGGGCACAAATTGCAGATTTTTTTTTTTTTTTTTTAAGTTTTGTTTTTATTGCATTCCTACATAAAATAATCCTAATGCACCTAGGGTTTTATTGTTTGCAGATCTGCAAATTTATTCAATCATTGTTACAACAAAAACGTCATTGTTTCAATATACAAAATTTCGCTGTAACAACATGTAGAATTTTCGTTGTAACAACATGTAAAATTTTCACTGTAACAATGACTGTCTCAGCATGTAAAAATTTCACTGTTTTAGCATAGAAAAAAATTTACTATATCAGCATGTAAAATTTCACTGTCTCAACGACTGTCTCATCATGTAAAAATTTCACTGTTTCAGCATAGAAAAATTTTGGTTTTGTTTTTATTTGTCTAATGTTTTATTGTATTTGCTGCTAAGCATGTTGCAAAAAAATTCATTCCTGAAATCAAAATCATCCCTATTTTCTGATCCTTGTGATCGTACGAAGCGCGGAGGAGAGCATACTTATTCTAGGTAAAAGAAAAATCTGAAAATGAAAACAAAAACTGAAAATGAAAGCCTACCTACTCTATGCTAATTACATTTTAGAAATCAGTTACATGTAGTCAAACAACCAATGGAGCCAAGCACGCAATAGTAACAACAATATGTTCAATGGCAATTTTTCAAATGAAAAATAGAATTTTACAAAAATGAATGAATCTAGTTGTTGTAACTGCAAATTTCCTAAATAAAAATTAAAAAATGGATCTAATCAAGTATTTACCTGGAACCATTGCTCAATATAACTTTCGTAGGCATGATTTCCCTCACTTAAATCATGTTGCAGCTCCTCATTTTCCTCCTCAAGTTCCTCAGATGTTGATTTCTCATTCGTTTCTAGAGGAGTATTTAAGCTCTGGGATGTTGTCAAGATCTCCTCTTCCTGAGAAGAAGAAATCCTAGCTTTCGCCAGGATCTGAGCGATTTGTTCCAAGCTGACACTCATGGTTAAATCATATTGCAAAAGGGGTTCTTACAGTGCCCAAATCAAAAAAAAAAAAAACTGAAAATTACACTAGCTAAAACACATGAAAACCTCTTCACAGTTGCAAAAATTGAAATTGCAGAAATTAAAATCTACACTTACGCTTGTAGGAATTGAAACCTACACTTACGCTTGTAGGAATTGAAACACTCCCTACATTCCCTTACCCATATGTCACCTCAGATTTAGGAGCATGACTAATCACACTTGCATGAAAATTCAAACTAAACTTCAATCCATCGTGCTTCCTCGGCAATGGCACCAAAATGTTAGGCGGAAATATTGTCGTTTAATTCCGTTGTAGTACTTGCCCAACTATTTAATTTGTCAATCTGAGGTTCGTAGGCTTACAAAGCACACACACTATATATGCAGGACTGAAGTAGAAGTATTCTAATCTAAATTGTTGAAATGAAACTAATCTAGGAAAGCAATACAACATGTGAAGAGTTGAATGACAAAATACATATGTGAGCTCACACAATAAATCAATCTCAAATTATATTACAAGAGTCAAATGACAAAGCATGAAAGAACAACAACGAAATAATCAAAGCTAAGAATCCTCTTCTCCTAATTACTAGAATAAATTATGAATTACATGATTCTCTAATTCCCATATCTAACTCTAACTTCCATGAAGAGAGAACACTCTCTTATATACATGAGTGCCATAATGACAAATCCACTATTCTCTCAACTTATTCCTTCAAATCCTCCACAAATATCTTGGATAAGATATCCTATCTAGATCTCCATGATCTTCTCCTTGAAGTTAGCTTAAATGATTATCTTCAAATCTTCAAAGATGTAATTCGAATTTGAGGATAGGTGGTGAATTTTGACTTTGTTGGAATCTTCAAATATGCCTACACACATCATCAAACTCATCCAACCTTGATATATAATGAAAATACGTTAATTTCTAATATTTAATCACAAATTCACTTATAATACTAAAATGAATAAAGTGGAAAATAATAATGTGAAACCCAAATGTATTTATGAAAATGGTGTGATGGAAGGTTAATGGGACGATGAAATGTAAGGAATAGTGAAGGAAAAAGGGGATATAAAAGTGACATTTCTGAGGCCCAACAACATATGCAATAGAGAAAATATATGAGTTAACATTTTCACATGCAAGAATATTCTCAAATATGGCAAGTTGTAATATATGCACAATATTAAAGAGGGACATCACGTCAACACATTTGTAGATGACAGTGGGCTAGCACAATATTGCATTCTTAATATGATGATGCCTTAAAGAAACTAAGACAACTAACAATTTTTTTCCAATTCAAGATCGACACAAAAATATTCATCAGATTCCATAATATTCTCCCATTAATGTGTTTTAATGGGATATGTCCTCGAGATTTCTTGTTATTAATTCCAATCTTTTCAAACCTGTGTGGTGAGATGTCACTAGTAAAATCATAATTAATGTGCATTGGGAAGGGGCGAAGGTGGCAGGGATGGAGGGGAGCAAAAAATTCTTTGAAACTTTTGTGAACCCGGTTGTCCGTGAACCCGCGAAACAGAGTCATCATAGGTAGAGTGAGGCTTGCGAGTTGGAGGATTCTGGGTTCGAATTGTAAATCACCGAAGTTTTGGGTGCAAGATGTATACCCTGAACACGGGGCATGAGAGTTCGATAGCACCTACCCGGGAACCCGCGGCCATAAAATTGAATAAGTATGGAAACGAATGACGGTCGGTCGGACTTGTGATGTGAAGATATAGATGGATATATAATTTCTCAGTTCGCCACCCCGGGAACCCGCGAGCATAGAAATGTGACTAAGTATATAACCAGAAACAGATAATAGAGGGGAAGAAGAAAAGGGAAAAACGGGTAGGTATAGAAGAGGAAAAAGAAAGGGAGCAAAGAACTTTATGCCTCACACAAAAACACTTAGTCTGATAATTATCAAGCGATAGAAACACATCAACTATGGGAAAAAAATTCTCAGCCATGAAATATAGCTGGAGCTCAACAGACCCCGGTTCAAGTTTAAAGAGATGTTCTATATATGAGTTAACATTTTCATATGCAAGAATATTCTCAAATATGGCAAGTTGTAATATATGCACAATATTAAAGAGGGACATCACGTCAACACCTTTGTAGATGAAAGTGGGCTAGCACAATATTGCATTCTTACTATGATGATGCTTTAAAGAAACTAAAACAACCAACAATTTCTTGCCAATTCAAGATCGACACAAAAAAATTCACCAGATTCCATAATATTCTCCCATTAATGCGTTTTAATGGGATATGTCCTCGAGATTTCCACTTATTAATGCCAATATTTTTGAACCTGTGTGGTGAGATGTCACTAGTAAAAGAATAATTAATGTGCATTGGGAAGGGGCGAAGGTGGCGGGGATGGAGGGGAGAGAAAAATGCTTTGAAACTTTTGTGAACCCGGGAGTCCGTGAACCCGCAAAACTTTGAAGAATCGACTAAGTATGGAAAGGTGGGGCAGTCAGACGAAGTCATCGTAGGTAGAGTGAGGCTTGCAATTTGGAGGATTCTGGGTTCTAATTGTAGATCACCGAAGTTTTTGGTGCAATATGTATACCCCGAACACGGGGCATGAGAGTTCGATAGCGCCTACCCGGGAACCCGTGGCCATAAAATTGGCTAAGTATGGAAACGAGCGGCGGCCGGTCAGAATCGTGATGTGAAGATATAGATGGATATATAATTTATCATTCCGCCATCCTGGGAATCCGCAAACATAGAAATGAGACTAGGTATAGAACTAGAAACGAATAATAGAGGGGAAGAAGAAAAGGGAAAAACGGGTAAGTATAGAAGAGGAAAAAGAAAGGGAGCAAAGAACTTTATGCCTCACACCACAACACTTAGTTTGATAATTATCAAGCGATAGAAACACATCAACTATGGGAAAAACATTCTCAGCCATGAAATATAGTTGGAGCTCAACAGACCCTGGTTCAAGTTTAAAGAGACGTTGTATATATGAGTTAACATTTTCATATGCAAGCATATTCTCAAATATGGTAAGCTGTAATATATGCACAATATTAAAGAGGGACATCACGTCAACACCTTTGTAGATGATAGTGGGGTAGCACAATATTTCATTCTTACTATGATGATTCCTTAAAGAAACTAAAACAACCAACAGTTTTTTGCCAATTCAAGATCGACACAAAAAAATTCATCAGATTCCATAATATTCTCCCATTAATGTTTTTTAATAGGAGATGTCCTTGAGATTTCCACTTATTAATTCCAATCTTTTCGAACCTGTGTGGTGAGTTGTCACAAGTAAAATCATAATTAATGTGCATTGGGAAGGGGAGAAGGTGGCGGGGATGGAGGGGAGCGAAAAATGATTTGAAACTTTTGTGAACCCGTGAAACTTTGAAGAATCGACTAAGTATGGAAAGGTGGGGTGGTCATACAGAGTCATCATAGGTAGAGTGAGCCTTGCGAGTTGGAGGAGTCTAGGGTCGAATTGTATATCATCGACGTTTTGGGTGCAAGATGTATACCCCGAACACAAGGCATGAGAGTTTGATAACGCCTACTCGGGAACCCACGACCATAAAATTGGCTAAGTATGGAAATGAATGTTGTTCAGTCGGACTCGTGATGTGAAGATATAGATGGATATATAATTTCTCATTCTTCCACCCAGGGAACCTAAGAGCATAGAAATGCGACTAAGTATAGAACCAAAAATGGATAATAGATGGGAAGAAGAAAAGGAAAAAACAGGTAAGTATAGAAGAGGAAAAAGAAAGGGAGCAAAGAACTTTATGCCTCACACCACAACACTTAGTCTAATAATTATCAAGCGATAGAAAAACATCAACTATGGGAAAAACATTCTCAGCCATGAAATATAGTTGGAGCTCAACAGACCCTGGTTCAAGTTTAAACAGATATTGTATATATGAGTTAACATTTTCATATGCTAGCATATTCTCAAATATGACAAGCTGTAATATATGCACAATATTAAAGAGGGACATCACGTCAACACCTTTGTAGATGACAGTGGTCTAGCACCATATTGCATTCTTACTATGATAATGCCTTAAAGAAACTAAAACAACCAACAATTTTTTGCCAATTCGAGATTGACACAAAAAAAATCATCAGATTCCATAATATTCTCCCATTAATGCGTTTTAATGGGAGATGTCCTCGAGGTTTCCACTTATTAATGCCAATCTTTTTGAACCTGTGTGGTGATTTGTCACTAGTAAAAGAATAATTAATGTTCATTGGGAAGGGGCGAAGGTGGCGGGGATGGAGGGGAGCGAAAAATGCTTTGAAACTTTTGTGATCCCGAGAGTCCGTGAACCCGCGAAACTTTGAAGAATCGACCAAGTATGGAAAGGCGGGGCGGTCAAATGATGTCATCATAGGTAGAGTGAGGCTTGCGATTTGGAGGAGTCCAGGGTCAAATTGTAGATCACTGAAGTTTTGGGTGCAAGATGTATACCCCGAACACGGGGCATGAGAGTTCGATAGCACCTACCCGGGAACCCACGACCATAAAATTGGCTAAGTATGGAAATGAACGACGGTCGGTCAGACTCGTGATGTGAATATATAGATGGATATATAATTTCTCAGTCCACCACCCCAGGAACCCGCGAGCATAGAAATGCGACTAAGTATAGAACTAGAAACGGATAATAGAGGGGAAGAAGAAAAGGGAAAAACGGGTAAGTATAGAAGAGGAAAAAGAAAGGGAGCAAAGAATTTTATGCCTCACACAACAACACTTAGTCTGATAATTATCAAGTGATAGAAACACATCAACTATGGGAAAAACATTCTCAGAAATATAGTTGGAGCTCAACAGACCCTATGACTTGCCATTCTTATATGCAAGCATATTCTAAAATATGACAAGCTTCAATATATGTACAAATTGGATAAAGTATGCAGATTAGATTTTTGTAACCATACCTCTTTGTTACAGATAAATTCCCCTGTGGACAAGTGGATTCTCTCTTGGGCTCTAAACTCCTAATACCAAGACAGAAAGGGTGCTAATGTTGGTCACTGACATCCTTTTAAACCTAGCTAAACTAATGTAAAGAGAAGAGGAAGAAAGGTGTACTTTTTTAACGATGTTTGTCCTCCCACAGTCCGAGTTGAGCCTTGATCCACAAGATCCTCAACAAGTCACACAATCCAATCAAAGACAGAACAAGCTTCCTATTCTACTAAGATTATCTTGAAACCAGATCTATCTAATAGAGACAAGTTCATGTAGAATAAACGCAACCTTGAGAGAAACATGCCAAGCACATATGTATATTAATGAGAACGATAGAGAATACTTACAAACCTTTGATGAAGGTGCAACAACCTCTCCCAACTCTCCTTGTACAACCCTTTTCTCAAATAATCCACACACAAAATGATGATGCTTCAATGATATCTCCCTTATGAGATCATAATTTTGATGCCTTCAATGTCCCTCCTTCCTTATGAGATCATAAATTAGGTGTTTCTCAATTTCTCCATATATTTTCACCATGAGAAGGCCTCCTTATATAAGCTTGGAGAGACCCAACCACCTTAGAGATTCTTGGGATAGGTTGAGGATCCTTCTCCATCAGTTGTGGATCCTCCCTAATATGTAGGCTTGACCTCAGATTCGAATCCAACTGATTTCCAAGATAAGGGGGATATTTCCCTAATTCTCCTCAACATCCCAAAATTTGCTCAAACAGACCAGCGCTCCCCCAAAAGGGTGCACAGAGCGTTGCAACACTCCCCCAAAGAAGTCTAGGGAGTGCTAGCACTCCCTAAAAATGGGTAGGGGAGCGGTGCCCATCAAAAATCATTTTTAAGTGGTTTTCTTCATGGAAAAAGATTTGTACTCTTTGTCACGTGATTTCTCCTTCTTAAACCAGTCTTTGAAGGTGTCTTAAGTGTCCCTGTGATTTTGTTAGAGACACAACATAGGCAAGATGACAGTATGATGTTTGTGACACTAGCAACACTTACGGCCAAAATGCGACTCTTGCGACACTAGTCATGAAGACAATAGGTCATCATTGAAGTGAGTAATTTTCATGTGTAACAGATTGCCCCCCAAAGTGCAAAGTTAGAAGACAAAAACTGATGACTGGAGTACTTTGTAGATTTTTTCGAGCAAGGGTATGGACTCAGAGAACCTGGTAGAAGCTGCACACAACCATCAAACAAATATTATGACATGTTTCAAACCCAAGGTAGGCATACCTATGCTTGGGTGATAAAGACTTGCAAGGTATGGCTGCCATAAGATACATTGCAGATCCATAATTGTATTGACAAAAAGGTATAGCCACAAAATATATAATGTGGATCTATACTCCCATGACATGAACTGATCGTAGCCACAAAAAATAAATAATGGATCTACGAGACGACAAGACATAGCCACGGACCAATACAAAGTGGATCTATGTGACAACATATGTGTCAATGTTCAAGAGAAACTCTGTCGCAACCTGGGTAAAGTACATATTAGAGTGATTACTCAACCCGGGGTCTTCTTATCGATCCTGATGTAGTACGAATCTAACCATGTGAATAGATGTCCTGATGTCGAACATGGCAGAAACCACTTGATTACCGATCAATGCGGTAAACTATTAACAAGTGCGAGGGAAATCACCATTGATGCCAATGATTCCCAAGGTACCCTAGTACATTCCAGAGAATGTGAATAGATGAGATGAAGTTGAACATCCGTGGAATCATCCAATCATAGGTCAATTATGTAAACCCACTATCAGACACGAGGAGGCATGCCATTGAGGCATGCAGGTCCCAAGGTACTAACTGGTTTCTAAGTCTAGTTCTCGGATAATGTGTTGAATTCGACAGGAATAGACTCGTTGAAGGAGGGCCTTGATGTACCCCCCATCAATGACATGAAACAGACATAAATATGTAAATTGGTGGATCAAATGAACATGGAATGACACGTGTATTGAAAGAAATTTTTTTGATGGTTGACTCTCGAGGCAGATACTTCCCTTGAACACTGAGGCACGACAGCAGAAACATGACATAGACCAAAACACAATAATGCAGTGGATACTGTGACTTTCGTCGGGTGACCCAAAGGAGTAAGAAAACTCAAAGGATCGGTTCAGTGCAAAGGTTCAGCGGATTAAAATGCATGCAAAGAGAAAGTGTCGTGTTCAAGGGTGACTGGTGATGTTCTCAAAAAATGCTTGGCTTGCTTTCTTCAAATTTTCCCCCCATCCAGATAGACGAGTACCTCTTTTTGATTTAACGAGCTCGAGGAGGGTAACAAATGATCGATATAACTTACCTTCGGTAAGTCCCTCTTCCTTTTTTTAATGAACTGGAAGAAGTAAGGGTTCGGTCCCATATGGGCCCTTCAATTTATGATTGTTTAACGAGTCCAGAGAAGGTAAACTCGGTGATTTTTCATATTTAGAGAGTCTGAAAATGACTTAAAGACAACTCCAGTGTTGTCCTTTTTCGTAATGTTAGTCTTGTGAGGCCAAAAAAGAGATAAATTATTACTCGAAAGATGCCCTTTCAAACCTTTTAATGAGTGGGAAAGGAAGCAAGATCACTCGAAAATATTTTCACGTTTAGGGAGTCTGAAAAGAGCTTAAAGACGACTCCAGGGGGTTCTTTTTTCGTATAACCTTTATGAGTCTGAAAAAGTGATAAAAGTCTACTCAGTTACATTCTCATTTATTTGCGAGCACAAGAAAGAACAAATACTAAGCTCGATAACTTATTCTCATGTATTTACGAGCACGAAAAGAACAAAGACTAAGCTAAGTATTGGTTTCATTTTTACATAAGCTTGAAACAAAATTAAACTATGCTTGTAAATTCCCAATGTAATTTCCAAAGGTAGGGATATCCATGGATGGTCGATACTCTGCCCCCATCTTGAAAAGCTAGTGGTTTAACTCCAGAATGATAATCAAAGGCTGGAGACATGCCCCCCCAAGCTTCAATTCATTCCCCGACTTTGAGGTTGTCACCAATTTCTATACCAGATGGATAAAAAGGATAAGGGTGGATGAAATGAAGGTTCAAAAAGGAGACCTAACGAAAGACTCGACTCGAAGGGAGAGGTGGATGTTTCATTTTTTAACGAGCTTGACACAGGAAAAGAACTATACTCAAAGCTCCGGGTTCAATCCCCAAATTTTTGTTTCATTTTTTAACGAGCTTGTTACAGAGAGGAAAACTATGCTCAATACCTTTGTTTCATTTTTAACGAGATTTCCACAGAGAAGCAAAACTATGCTTGTGACCTTTGTTTCATTTTTTAACGAGCTTTCCACAGAGAAGAGAAACTATGCTCTAGTTGTTGTTTCATTTTTAACGATCTTACCACAGAGAAGAGAAACTATGCTCGTAGTGTCTGCTTGATCATGGATTCCAAGAGGATAATGCCCTGGAAGGAACACATGTCAAGGGACAAACGTCAATCATGGCTTCCAAGAGATCTTCACTAGATGGAAGAGAATCACTTTGGAAGGAATACATGTCGACGACCTCGATAAGGGTAGGGATATCTGGCTCTAATAGCCCTATCGAAGAGATCACCATGTCAACTACTGGATATAAACCATCAAGAGTTGAAGTCATGGGAGATAACGCCACATAATTGACATGTGGTGTTGATGATACTATCTAGATATAAGAACCGTTTAGGGAGGTAATCAAGTCAGGACCGATGAATAAAAGTGTATCAATAGTCACAATTCTTCCATTGTGAGGGAAAGATATCACACGAAAAAGAGTGGACACAATAGCTTTCATGGCATAGACATAATCCCGCCCTAGGAGTAAAGTGAAATCCAAGGGGTCTTGGACTACCATGACATCAATAAAGACAGTTTTCCCTCCCAAAGTTATGGGAAACTGAGGAAGGGTCCCTAAAGGTTGGTTGGTTCTTCTATTAAAATCTAACAGATTCTGTGTAACTGGCACAAGGTGAGGACAACCCAAATATTTCTAAGCAATAGAGGAAAAAATACTAATGGACGCACCTTCATCTATCAGCGTTTGAGGAACATCCTAACCACAAACTTGTGTTGTAATCTGGAAAGGAATGTGAGAGGGAAGACAAGGTCTAGTTAGAACACCCCAATAAAAAAGGATGGCCTCATTGCTTGGAGGGGGTTTCATGGGAAAAGGAGGAATGCCCCCCAGCACGGTAGATTTTGTATCAACATGGAAAACGTGGGTAGTATTAGGTTTACTCTCTATAGGGAGAGTATGATCGATCGATGATGGGATCGGATCGACCACATTGACACTCTTCAGAGGAAGAGTGGGATTGAACGATGATGTAACCGGAGCAACCACTTTGGCACTCTTCGGATGAAGGGTGGGACTGGTCGAGGAAGGGACTGGATCAGTCACTTTGGCACTCCTCAAGGGAGGAGTGGGATCGACCGATGGTAGAACCAGATCGACCACTTTGGCACTCTTCGGATGAAGGGTGGGACTGACCAAGGAAGGGACTGGATCAGTCACTTTGGCACTCTTTGGATGAAGGGTGGGACTGACCGAGGATAGGACTGGATCAATCACTTGGGTTTCACTTTCCAGATGAAAAGTGGGGCTGATTGATGATGGAATTGGATCAACTACTTTGGGTAATGGTTCAACCGAGGATGAAACCAGATTGACCACCTGATCAACCAGACTGACCGAGGATGGAACCAGATTGACCAGTCCATCAACTAATGATGGGTTGGGGGAAATATTACAATAACCAGTTGGAATTTGAAGCTTTTCCAAAAGAGAAGAAGCCTCATCCATACGAGGAAAAAAGTGAGAGTAATGATCACCTTTGCATAACATGCAATGAAACTTGACATTTGTCTTCTTATTACCAACCTTAACGTCACTAGTTGATGGTATGTCACCAACATGTCCAGCAGGGACCGATGACGTGGAAGACCACATTTCTAAGACCTTAGGAATACTAGGGAAATCCCTTAGAAAGTGGTCACCCTTACAAAGACTGCAAGGGAATTTGGGTTTCAAATTCTTTGTTTTAATCTTATTGACCTCATCAACACTCCCAGTACTATTAACAGTAGCTGGTTGCTTGGATCCAACATTTGATGTAGTTGGGGGCTTGGTCCCTTTCTGGTTCCTCTTCTTCTCTTTCTGTTTCTTCTTCTTCTTATCAACCTAGCTACTTGCTTTAGATATTTCACTAGGCGAAGAAGGAGAAATGGAAGGAGACATGACGGGCGAAGAAGGAGAAAGGTCGACATGAGGTTTATGTGTGGGTGGTGTGCTTACATCTGAAGCACCTGCATTCAATATCACTAGAGTGGAAAACAACCATACCGGTAACCCAATTGTGAGACTTGGAAGGCTCAAAGTAGCGATGTAAGGAGGACCAATGTTTTCATAAGAAGGAAAAACAAAGGGTTCCCCTAGAAAATGGGTTCCATCATTGGTCATTCTGGAAACTGACGCCATAAGAATAAAGATCCAAACTAGATTCTATTAGGGAGAAAAAACAACATATGCTACAAATATGGTAAGCAAGCAAGCAAACAAAACCTTATCACAATGATCACACTAGTTGGTGATGAAATCCAATGTCGTGGGAACAAAGGAAGAAGGGGATGAGATAGATCGGGTGGAAATGTTACGTTGATGACCTACTTAACAGACTTACACCCTGGTACAAGCTCCCACACATAATCGTGGGTATACCCTCGAAGGATCCCGAGTGAGTTTGGCCAACGTCGATTCCAGGTACTTTGAAGACTTGCCGCTCCACAGTCACCTTGTGTAAAGACCCTAAAGAGATAGGCCACTAAGGTTACCAACTACAACAGTGATGCATGGGGAAACAATCGACAGTCTGATCCATGTGCAAGGGCAAGGTATCTAGCCCAAAATCAACTTGAAAGGCTTCCACTCATCATTGTGGGTATACCTTCAAGCGACCCCCATAATACGTGCAATCTCTACACCAAGACCAACAAAGCAGGGTGAGTAACTCTACTAGTCTCGATGTGACCTCAGGTTTGACCCTTGTGTGAGAACGGCTTCCCAGTACAAAATGTAGCAATTGGATTTCACCGCTCCCTAACACAAGATTCTATGTTTGTCTACAGCTTTGGAAAGTTATCTTTCACACCTATTCCAAATCTCTACAACTAATCTAATGTAGGTTTGCTACTAGGAAATATAAAAAATGTCGAATCAATTTTTAGTTTAGCGCTTTATTTTTAAGGTTGTTGTTACTCAAAAGGAAAATGGCGTGGGCAATATTGTGTTTTGACTGACTCGAAAGTGATGCAAAGAGATGAATATGCAATCTTTTCACTTCGATGAAAGCTATACTACGAGAAGGAGAAAACATTCATCATTCTAGATGCACAATGTCCCAAAAAGCCAAAAACCATGCAATTCTGCTACTTCAAATGAAAGCTAGTTTCACTACCCAAAATAAAAAATGCATCTATCTTCTTTGTTTGATTCTGATGTATACAAAAAGTAAATACAAAACCCTTCAAATATCCACTACTTTCAATCAGGAGAAAGAGTCATATGCAGATGTAAAAGACACGAAGCAAAAGGGCTACAAACAAAGCATGCACTCAAGGAAGTGAGGTATGAAAGAAACAAGTAAAAACTTGTTCTAACAAACAATAACACCATCAAGGATTCTACAACCGATCAATCATTCAAGTTTCACAAATAAAATGTAGAGAAGAATCCAAGAAAAGATAGGGAGAAAGAGAAATCACTCAAAACTATCCTAACAAACAAGCAGCTAGAAAAGGCAATTTCACATTTCTAAAAACGGTTTCAAGCTCCAATCAAGACAATAGGGAGTGATAAGCATCCAAAACCATCAAAAACCAATCCAAACAACTTCACAAACCAACCACAGACTCTCGGTAAAGATCTCTGCAAAAAAAGTTGCAAAAGATTGAGCAGAAGAAGGCATAAACTCTCAAAAAAGAGACTAGCACTCCCCCAGAAGGGTGCACAAAGTGTTACAACGCTCCCTAATACACTATAGGGGAGCGTTGGTGCTCTGGTATGGCCTACAGGGAGGTGTTGGTCTTCCCAAAAACTCAGAAAAAGAGCCAAAAAAATGCAAAAAATTCACCCAGAATGCATAAAAATTGGTGAAATTTATAGTGAAGGTAGGAAAAGGTTAATGGATGATGAAAAACCAGGAAATTCTTGGGAAAATTACCTCCATGATCAAATGGAATAGTTCATAGATCTCTGAGTTTCCTTACAACAACTTTCATACCAACAGATAAAGGAGAAAGTAGTAAATCAACTCCAAATCTCGAAAGAAGAAGAGCGACTCAAAGTAAAGAAGAAAGAGATGTTACAAACCCAAAAAAAGAATCATGAATTCTTATAAATCAAGTTTTTGGAGGAAAAAACAAAGACACACTGGGATTTGATAACCTTAAGCAGATGAAACTGCAAAAATTAGACTATGAGATCAACTCCCAAAAGGGTTTTGAGCAGAAAAACACTAGCGCTCTAGTGTGAAGGGAACCAAAGCATTGCAATGCTCCCTTGGAGCCTGCAAGGGAGTGCTAGTGCCCTGGTAGTAGAGGCAGGGGAGCGCTGGCCTCTTAGAACTCAAAAAATTGCCCAGAAATAAAAAAAACTTAAGAAAAATCAAAATTTCAGTGTGTATAGGATGAATCAAAAGCCAACAATACATATAAAAATTAGAAACATAGTATGAATAAGATATAAAAGTGATCAAAGGTCAAAACAAGACCAAGGAAGGAAACCAAAACTGAAAGCTTCATTCCCCAGTGGAGTCGCCAATTTCTGTTACAGAGAAATCCCCCTGTGGACAAGTGGATTCTCTCTTGGGCTCTAAACTCCTAAGACCAAGACAAAAAGGGTTCTAATGTTGGTCACTGACATCCTTTTAAACCTAGATAAACTAATGTAAAGAGAAGAGGAAGAAAGTTGTACCTTTTTAACGATGTTTGTCCTCGCACAGTCTGAGTTGAGCCTTGATCCCCAAGCTCCTCGACAAGTCCTACAATCCAATCAAAGACAGAACAAGCTTCCTATTCTACTAAGATTAGCTTGACACCAGATCTATCTAATAGAGACAAGTTCTTGTAGAATAAACACAACCTTGAAAGAAACAGGCCAAGCACATATGTATATTAATGAGAACAATAGAGAGTACTTACAGACCTTTGATGAAGGTGCAACAACCTCTCCCAACTCTCCTTGTCCAAGCCTTTGCTCAAATAATCCACACACAAAATGATGATGCTTCAATGATATCTATGTTATGAGATCATAAGTTTGATGCCTTCAATGTCCCTCCTTCCTTATGAGATCATAAGTTATGTGTTTCTCAATTTCTTCATATATTTTCACCATGAGAAGGCCTCCTTATATAAGCTTGGAGAGACCCAACCACCTTAGAGATTCTTGGGATAGGTTGAGGATCCTTCTCCATCAGTTGTGGATCCTCCCTAAGATGTAGCCTTGACCTCAGATTTGAATCCAACTGATTTCCAAGATAAGGGAGATCTTTCCCTAATTCTCCTCAACAGACCAAAATTTGTTCAAATAGGCCAACGCTCCCCCAAAAGGGTGCACAGAGCATTGAAATGCTCCCCCAAAGAAGGCTAGGGAGTGCTATCACTCCCTGACAGTGGGTAGGGGAGCGTTTCCCTTCAAAAATCATTTTTAAGTGGTTTTCTTCATGGAAAAAGCTTGGTACTCTTTGTCACATGATTTCTCCTTCTTAAATGAGTCTTTGAAGGTGTCTTAAGTGTCCCTATGATGTCGTTAGAGACATGACATATGAAATATGGCAGTATGATGTTTGCGACACTGGTGACACTTGTGGCCAAAATGTGACACTTGCGACACTAGTCATGACGACAATAGGTCATCATTGAAGTGAATAATTTTGATGTGTAACACTCTTAGTCTTTGGACCTTGCACTATGATGAGGTTTCACTTCTACTTGTCAATAGTTCTTGTGAACTAAAAAACATGTGGTGTAAATTGCATAAACATCTATACCATGGCATAGTAGAATAAATAACTGAGGATATTTGTTTCCCAAACATAGAAAGAGCATAATCTATGAATCCTTACCTTCGGCCTTGTCATTGTGTTGATGTTTACGATGATTCACTGCTCATGCCCATGTCACTTGTGAAACAGTGGTTATGAACATGTGTATATTGTTCATAATTGATATGGATGTGCATTAGGGATATGCATTGTATTTTCTCTGGAACCACTGTTGGCATACCTTTTGGAAGATTGTACTCCAGCTTTCTCAGGTGTGGCACATAAGGCTTCATCCTCGTGTTCAATTAATCTGTTCTTTTTTCAATGCAGCAACACAGAGAATACAATGGACATGAAGGCAAGTTACTACGTAGAAACACATGGAAAAAAATGGATTACAATTTTATTTATTTCAAGGCAACAACACAGAAGATACAATTGACATGAAGATAAGTTAATATATAGGAATATATGCAGTATCTAAGGAAAAAAAACAAAAAGAGTTGCAAACCAGTATCATAAATATAGAAAGAGTAAATGAAAAACAATTGGATATGGAATACGGGTAGAAGTATGCACCTTTGTATGTCTTCTTCTACATTTATGGTTAAGATTTCTTTGCCTTGTCTAACTTCCCTGTTTGTTTCAATGAAGGAAAGTAAAAAACACAATGAACATGAACACGAGTTGATATGTAAGGAAAAAATAACGAATATGTACATACGGTAAATAAATTAGAATCAAAGGAATAGAGTAACAGATAGTGTTAGAAGCATGCACTATTTTTTTTCTTGATCCATGCCTATGTATATATAAACATTTTTTGTGTCCAAAAGCAATTACAAACCAGGAAAAACTAAGAAGTTGGATAACTTGGTTTTGTGCGACAAGCTAGATAGATATGCTTTGAGACATAGAAATATGATTTTGCAATATGTTTGATGTGTATTTCATAATTCAAGTACAATACTAATTGTATCGTGATCATACCAGTATGTGTCTAAGATAAAGAGGTTGTATTGGGAAATGGGCACATTTGACCATACATGGTCAATAAGTGCGTTTTGTACATGGTTTATCTTATCCAAAAGAAAGTGGAGACTATATCTACACATGTAGTTTTCCAATTCTTTTGTTCTGGCATTATTTTGTAGCATGTCAATATTGAAGTCTCCTACAATGACATTGGTTTCGTTAAGATGCAAATGCTCTAATGCATTTGAAAGACCATTTAGTATGTTGGAGAATGTTGCATGTGGAGCAACATAGAGATTCAATATTTCAATTTATGATTCATGGAAAATTACTTTTGCGAGCACCATCTCAACATTGTTTTCTTCGAAATGCATATGCTCCAAAATTGTTACATGTGTTTTCACTAATATTATCACCCCGTGTGTAATGTAACTTGATATGCAATTGTGATTTGGAAATTGTTTGTTTTGCATGCATAATGTCATGTATGTTTCCTACAAGCACAGAATATCATATTGCATTGTGTCATAGTCATTGAGTATATCATCCATATGTGCATGTAGGTTGTGCATGTTAAGTGAGAGAATCGATACAGATGACTTTGTTTGTATGGATTGGTAATCATATTGTAGATGTCATTTTGCGCTAGTCCTAAGGCGTTGCATCTCAATATCAAGTTTATGTTTGACTTTGAAGTTATCTTTTGTTAGAGTGCTTAGTAAATACAAGGAGTATATACTTTTGACAAGGGACAATGTTGTGTATACAAGTCCATGTGTTCGAATTCCAGCAGGGTCAAATGCAACACTATCAAGTGTTATCCCTTGTGATCTGTGGATTGTACGTGCACATGCAAGTTTAATTGGAAATTGTTTTCGAATCTTCAGTCGACCTAACTTTGTCGATGTCGATACTGGTTTTGATATTCGTAAGATAGGTTTCCAATTGCGCGTAGTGTTTGAATTATATAGATAATCCAACGTGTTTGCTTGTCAGTGGCCAATATGTGGCTCATGGAACTTAATCCAAAGGACGTCAACTTTTTTTGTTTTGGTATAAGCTTTGAGTATTCCATCTGCACCATTTACCAAGCCATCCTATGAATCATAGTTGTAGGCATATATTTCAACCAACATGTCTAATTTTAGGACAAGTTGGAAAGGCAAAGTGGTTGTATGTTCATGACGTGGTACATTGCCATGGTTTTCTTCTTCGAGGTCAATCGAATTGATGATGATATCATCACCAGGCATGAGCAATAGCATGTACCTGTTATGAATTGCACCATTCCTATTCATGTAGAACAGGGGAGGGAAGGTCAGGCATGTTGGTGCAGGTCGGATGCACCTTGAATTGATATATGTTAATTCATCATATGTTTCGCTATTTGTCCGCATTCTCTTCAGAATTGCAATAAATGGTTCATTTGTCTAGCGCATTGTAGTATGAAATTCAAAGCATTTTATATTGTCTTTCTAGAATTCATGCATCACTGTTTGCATATTGATCGCAGGTTGTTCAAATATCAAAGAATCTTGGATGGGTTGCGCCTGGTAAAGATCCCCACAGAATATCATGTCAATATTTCCAAAGTATTTGGTGTGCACATGTTTTATGTTTCTCAGTCGATTGTTAATGGAATACAAGAAGCGACTTCCAATCAAAGATGTCTCATCTATGAAGACAAGTTGTAGTTCGTCATAAAGCTTAGACAAGGTATCTAACATTTCCTTGTTGAGTGGAAGAAACTGTGACTTGTTAAAAGGCATAAAAAATGCAGAGTGCACTGTTGTTCCACCTACATTATATGCACCTTTTCCTGTGTATTGAACTATTATCCCCTTTGGTTTTGTTGGTCCTAAGGTATGCACTTGACTACTAAAGGGAAAAGCTAGTCCACCTCAAGTTTAGAATGGTTGATTTTTTACAAGTAGGTTTTGTTGGTAAGCTTAAGGACATGTTTTCAAAGATGGTACATTGGTAGGACAGGACACATAGTATAAAAGTAGGTTCTCCTTTGCTAATGGTATGGGTATTAAATGATAATTGAGGGTATGAAAAGACAAAAACAGACAACAAAAACAAGAAATGCAATGAATCACTTGTTGTGTGAAAACTAAGACCTAAAATAATATCTCAAGACTTAGACAAACATCTAGATGCAAATCATTCAACAGGTTGCAAAATAGTGGATCTATAGCTGAAAAATAGTTGTATAACAGGTTGCATAAGTAGCGAAAGATAAACTAAAACAATAGTTGAAAGAATAAGGAAATGTATATTGCACACATCACAAAATATGCATTCAAGATAATAATCAACACATAAAGATTTGAGTAAGAAAACACAATTGTCATCAACATATATTCACTAGGTAGAAAACTTTACAATTAACTGAGAAGGTCCAATTCTTCTGCTGCTTCTACTTTCCTTCCAGAAACCCCCCCCTCAAAACATACAAAGACTGCATATTTAACAGACTTGCAGAGGTTCTCGTCTGTATGGTATTGAGACCTAACTCTAGATAATTGTTTGTAGAACAAACTATTAATTTAACTAAAACATTGCATGGAGTAAAACATGTATACTTCCCACTAGACTTAATCAACAGAGTGGTTCTTATCACACATAGAAGACCACTTATTAATTTAATTTAAAACGATTATGGAATTGATTAACTAAAAACTGCTACTGTCTTTGAGACTGAACTGATGCATGTGCTGGATGAGCTATAATTGGAAGAAAAACTAGGAGTGACAGAACATAGTTCTGTATCGAGTCCTGGCATGCATGTGAGTTGCTTGATGCTTCTGGAGGGTAACTGGTTGCATGGGCAGATCTCCAATTGATCTTCCTCTTCACTAGAATTTCTGGAGCGATCTGTAACTAAGACCGATACATAACCCTTTGTCTGTGTCTCAGCTCTCGGTCGTTAAGTGCACTTCATTTCAACTCATCATCTTCCATCTGTACTTTCGAAAAGCTTTGTTGGAAAGGTCGTTGGCCCAACAATCATGGAAGGAGACATGGATTCAAGCATCCAATAGGGGATGATAGAGTGGATTTGGATTACATGGAGGTGATAGGTGATATGGAGAGTAGTTGGGGGAACATGTGGCGAAAGTTGAGAGGTAGAGGAAGTGTGAGTGGAGGTGACACGGTGTCATGATGTCATATAAGCACGTGATTGTGGAAGTTGTCGAGGGTGGTTTGGGTCCACACCACTCTGAAGTGTGGTCGTCGATATTGTCGCAATATGTGATCTGGGTGGCCCTGATACTTTAGTGCCCCTACTAGAGTTCTATTCATCTGCCATATTAGAACTCCCCTATCTGATTTAGCGATGGTGCCAATTTATATGCAAAGTTTGTATAACTCTCGAAGTAGTACCACTATTACATATGACCAAATTTTCCACGGTTTTTCGTTGCTATTGCCACACTTATCCATCGCAATTTCCACGAAAGCAAAGACTATTTTTTCGTCGCTATATCCACAAACCAGGTGTTTGTGGAAACACCAACGAAATTATCCCTCCACGTGTCATCACCATAAAGATAGGTTTAACTTATAAATCGTCGCAATACTGATGAAATTGCGTCCCAATAGGGACGAAAAACCATGCCTATGTAAAACAAACTATGGAAAGTTGCGACGCAGAAGCGTGGCAATAGCGACGAAAATTGATGGCAGAGACAAAAATTACGATGCATATGTTATATGTGTGACGAAAAACCGTGGCAAAGTGCGACGAACTTTTGTCGCTATTGCCACGCTTGTTCAAAAAAAAAGTATGCCTTGCGACGAACTATCGTCGATATTGTGACGATTCCTTTAAGTTTAAAAAAAAAAAAACTACATGAGATATGGTAATATGGTATACCATATGTAATGTAATATGGTATACCATATGTAATGTAATATGGTGGTTCTAGAACATATACAGTTTGAAAGTAGGTAATGACAATAGGTTATGACTATGATGGGAGAAATGGGAGCGATGAAATAATGGAGCAATAGTTGGCTAGTGAAAAATGATTGGCATGACCTCCATGGTCATAACATGACCATACCTTATTTGTGTATGATTTGGGTGAATCAAATTATTTTAAACATTCAAATCACTATAGAGGAGGGTTCTGTTAAGAACCAAATATCAATATAGCATAGAAAAACCTCAGAAAAAGTACTCAATGCCTTGAAAAACAAATAATTTCAAATAATAAGCCTCTTCGAGGGGGCAACCTCCTTTTACCCCACTTAAATGTTCAAGTACCAGATGATTCAAAATGAAAATGTCTCCTTGGTATATATAGGAGACTAAGAGGTATAATTACAACTAAGGGCCTAAATCCGACATAAATAAAATAACATTACTAATATAATATGCCCCAATTAAGGGGTAATGAGCCAATATTAGGGCTTAACATGCCCCTCCCCTTGAGACAAGTGTTGTCCGCAATGTTTGAGTAACTCTGGATGCTTCTGTATAAAAGACTCATCTTCCCAAGTGGAATATTCAGCCGGTAGTTTCCTCCATTTAATGAGATATTCTGAAATGGATCTATTCCTCAGCTGGCGAATTATTGTGTCAGTGATGGCTTCAGGCTCCAATATGATTTTTCCTTCCTCGTCAATTTCTGGCAATATAGTTTGAACTGGGATCTTGTCGCCTATAACCTTATTTAAGCATGAAACATGGAAAACTGGGTGTACTCGTGAAGATGCAGGCAACTCCAATTTGTATGCCATAGTACCAATCTTTTGCAACACCTTATAAG
>ML793790.1:71930-83037 GCA_009831015.1 Picea engelmannii
CAGATTAGTCTGTAACACAAACTCATACATTTCTATGCATTATCATCATGTAATTGCATACTATCATCATTTCAATTTGGTATCCCCATACCGATACATTAACATCAAGTTTTTCCCATTAGAATTAGATTTCATAATATCCCCTAATTCAAACTCATCACCCATTCACAAGATTATCATTTACACAAAATAGATTTCATCGTATCTGACATCATTCTAATAGTATTTAAACATTCATTAATTTCATTTTCTCACAATATGTCGCATCATATACATCATCATCAATAACATTTAAACGTTCGTAAAATTTACATTCACATAACAGATCGCATTACATGCATCATCGTTAATAACACTTAAACATTCATTACAGTTCATAAGTTTAAAGTTTAAGTGTATCTCTTAATAGTTTCACTGTGACTAGGAAATAAAGTGTATAGGCCTCAGGTAATCCTGGCTGTCTAAGTCAAAAGGTGGTGTTACATACACCCCTCCTTCGAGAAACATGTTCTCGAGGTAGTCAAAATAGTGAGGGATAGTCTCGCCGTAGTGTCTCGGCATCTTCCCAAGTAGCATATCCTGGACTATACTTGTCCCACTGGACCTTAACTTGATCTACCAGACGGTTCCTGAGCTTTCGGACTCTACGGTCCAATATGCATAACGGTTCTACTGTGAGGGTTCCCACGTCCGATACCTGCAATTCTTTCCAATTTAGTTTATGTGATTCATCAACAACATAATGATGTAAAACAGACACGTGAAATACATTATGAGTTTTATGCAAATGGGGTGGCAGTACGAGACGATAGGCAACGGGTCCAATTTTCTCTTGGATCCTGAATGGCCCTATAAACCGAGGTGACAACTTTTTCCCCTTCCCGAACCGTATGGTACTCTTATTAGGCCTGATACGAATGAAAACCTGGTATCCCACTTCATAACTTCGGTCGGTCTTGTGTGCATCTGCATAGCTTTTCTGCCTATCCTGTGATTCCTTTAGTCTTTGCCTAATCTGAATCACTTGTTCCTCCATTTCTTGAATCAATTCTGGCCCAACTGTTACTCGATCTTCTAGTCTATCCCAACTTAATGGTGTTCTGCACAGCCTTCCATACAAAGCTTCGTATGGTGGCATTCCGATGGAACTATGATAACTGTTATTGTAGGCAAACTCTACCAAAGGTAGGTACTTCTCCCACTAGATTTGATTATCCATTACATACATCCTAAGCATGTCTTCCATGACTTGATTTACTCTCTCTGTTTTTCCATCTGTTTCAGGATGATAAGCTGTGCTTAAGTTAAATTGAGTCCCCAATGCTGACTGTAAACTTGTCCAAAACCTAGAAGTGAATCTAGAGTCCCTATCTGAAATAATCTTCTTTGGTATCCCGTGCAAATGGATAACCTCACTTATGAACACTCGTGCCACATCAGTAACATCGTAAGTGTCCCTAACCGGAATGAAATGAGCACTCTTAGTTAACTTATCCACTATCACAAGAATGGCATTGTGTCTATGAGATGTGAGCGGAAACCCTACAACAAAATCCATAGAGATGACTTCCCACTTGGACATAGGAACATCATGTGGTTGTAGGAGGCCTGTCGGGTGATGGTGGTCGGCTTTCACCTGTTGACACTCTAGACATTTGGTAACGAAATGGACTACATCGTGCTTCATGCCTACCCAAAAGAAGAGCTTCTTCATATCTGCGTACATCTTCTTCACACCCGGATGTGCACAATAAAATGCTCTATGGGCTTCCTTCAGTATGATGCTTCGAATATCCCCGTTCTCAGGTATGTACATCCTCCCTTGATATCTTAACAATCCGTCTGTTTCCAGACTATATCCTTCATACTTTGGAACTAACTGCCTCCCACACTGGAGGTTTGAAGTAACCTTTAGATACCAATTGTCTCCTGGTCCCTCAGATTGACCTTTAAGGTTACCAAGGAGAAGATACGTGGTCTCCTACTCAAGGCATCTGCGACCACATTTTCCCTTCCCTTTATATATGAAATACCAAAATCGTACTCACTCATAAACTCACTCCATCGCCTTTTCCTGGCATTCAGATCTCTTTGAGTGAAGAGATGTTTTAAACTTTGATGGTCCGTTTTGATCTCAAGTTTCGCCCCACAATATAGTGCCTCCAAATTTTCAGAGCTAGCATTACAGCTGCTAACTCTAAATCATGAGTCGCGTATAACTCTTCGTGCTTCTTCAACTTCCTTGACGCATAAGCTATCACTCCTCCATCCTGCATTAGCATGGCCCCCAACCCTTGTTTCTAGGCATCCGTGCAGACCATGAAGTCCTTTTCCATATCCGACACTCGTAGAATTGGCGCACTAGTTAGTAACCTCTTAAGCCCAATGAATGCACTATCACATTCTTCTGTCCATTCATACCTGACCCCCTTGTGTTGCAAAGTGGTGATGGGTTTCGCTATTTTTGAGAATCCTTCCACAAATCTCCGGTAATAACCCGCTAGCCCCATGAAGCTTCTCACCTCATGGGAATTTTTTCGGCACTGGCCATTCCATAATGGCCTTTACCTTTTCTAGGTCCACAGAGATTCCTTCACCGGAAATGATATGACCTAAATTGTGGATCTCTTTCTGGAAGAAGGAACACTTCGACAGCTTCCCATACAATTTGTTCTCTCTAAGACAAGACAACATTATTCGCAAGTGTTCCTCATGTTCCCTTTCATTCTTGGAATAGATGAGAATGTCATCTAGAAAAACTTGTACAAATCGATCTAAATACTTCCGGAATATGCCGTTCATGAGGCTCATGAATACTGTTGGTGCATTAGTCAATCTGAAAGGTACCACAACAAACTTGTAATGTCCAAACCGAGTTCGAAAGGCAGTTTTTGGGATATCACCTTCCTTAATCCTTAACTGATGATACCCTGATCGCAAATCAATCTTTGAAAATACCACTGCTCGTTTCATCTAATCGAAGAGGTCATCTATTCGCGGCATTGGGTACCTATTTTTCACTGTAGCACGGTTCAAGTCCCTGTAGTCTATACACAGTCATAAGGATCCATCCTTCTTCTTTACAAAAATTACCGGTGCGCCCCAAGGTGAGACATTGGGCCTTACTAGCCCTAAGTATAGTAACTCCTTCAACTGCATTTGCAATTCACAAAGTTTCGACGCCGTCATCCGATACAGAGTCTTAGATATTGGTTCTGCACCAGGTTTTATCTCAATAGTAAAATCAAGCTCCCTCTCAAGAGGTAACCCTGGTAACTTGTTCGGAAAAACATCCTGAAATTCTGACAATACCGGGTACTGACCCAATGAGGGTCCCTTCCTTTCATTCACTGCTTCCACTACATAAATTCGACACCCTTGTCTCAAGAATCACTTGACCTTCATAGTTGATATAAAGCGTAATGACACTTTTCTCTGTACACCCTGGATCTCTACCGATTTTCCTTCATCATTGACACAAAGCACCCTTTTTGCGAAACAATCTACCAAAGCTCGATGAGCTGCTAACCAATCCATTCCAATGATTAAGTCATATGCCCCAAGAGTAGTGACGTATACCTTCAACCTGGTAGTGCACACTCCTAGGTCTACTATACAATTATCGACACTAGGTCCTACAGCTTGTTTTCCCCCGAAGCCATCTCGACTTGTTTAAAGTCATCGTGCTCGTAGGCTGCCAGCCCACTCTTTTCTAATGCAGATGGTGAAATGAAACTATCTGTCGCACCAGAATCAAACAAAATCTCAACATTGATATGATTTAGCATACTTGATGACTCCACTACTGTGGATTGATGTTCAGCCTGGTGGTTATTAACCGCTACGTAAATCTGGTGGTTGCTACTTGACCTCCCCATTGGTGCCTTTCCTACTCTATGCACAAACCCTGATTGTAACTTTGGGCAGTCCCGTTGGTAATGGGGTCCCTCGCACCTCCAACAGGTAATACGAGATTGAACCGGTGCACTGTTATGTGACTGATTCTGAAATGAGTTCCAGGACGTTTCAAATTTTTGCTACTTAAACTTAGAAACAGGGTTAGGCGTAAGTTTTCTTTACTTGTTTGTAAACAGACATTACTCCTTTAGGGGATTGGATAGGTTTGGGTTAGGATTAAGCGTCTAAGCTTGGTTTCTTCACCCTTGTGAAAAGAATTATTGGTTCCCATACCTTGTAGCTACATTAGCCTTATGCTTTACTCTCCTAGTGCATATGCCACCTCCTTCCTGCTTGTCCTAGTCTAAGCCCTAACATCATTAATTAACTTTAATGTAGATTAACCTTATACTTAAATAAAATAATTAATTTAAAATTATTATTACACTAATTTAACCCGACTTATATTTACTTTAATTTAAACTAACTTGACCTTTATATATATATATATATATATATAAATAAATTATTTATACTAAATTATTTAATTTACTCTAAATTGTTTTTACACTTTAAAATATAAAAATAAATAAACGAACACACATAGACTCGGGCACGCATGGATTCTGTTAACTCCCAAAATGAAACCGTCCTTTTGGTTAAATTTTTTAGAGGATAGCATAGCCATCGGTAGTGTTCTCAAGTTATTTTTGAGTTTTATAGCTGAAAAATTTAGGTTTTTGGTGTGTCATAAGGAAATATTTTGACCCATAAAGTCTTCTTTCCAAAATTCTCATTTTTCACTTTCCTCAGCTAACATATGTTCAAAAATTGATTGTAAGCTGTGGAAAGTATCGACTTTCAGCAGCTAAGGAGTTCCTTTATTTCGTTGATGTGCTTTTGAAAGTGGTAAAGTTCAAAAGGTCCGATAAATCGAGTTCGCGGGTGGCGCGCTGTGGAAAGTACATGCTTTCCGCAGCTAAGGAGGGTCTTCTACAAAGTGGCGCGCTGTGGAAAGTGCATACTTTCCGCAGCTAACAGGGGTTTTCCAAGAAGTCGCGCGCTGGTGAAAGTGGCAAGCAAACAGTTGACAGAGGCATGTTCCACGGGCCGTTGCTCAACAAAGCGGGAATCACGTGCGTGATATCCACGTATAATAGCAATAATGATATGATCGACCCCACGTCAGAGTAAATCTGAGGCATGGACTGATAGGAGTGGGAAATGATAGGAACTCAAGCATGCATGACAGGATATGACTGTAATTCGAATCCAGCCCAGAACTCACGCACAACACTCATGGCATCCGAGATGGTAGGTTCGTGTTCTGTGATGCAGGTACAGAGGAGGTACCGCCGGCCTGACAACATCAAATCAAGCAATGGTTTCGTATCAAAAATCGCTTCCAGAATGCTGTGGAAAATATTCATTCGTTTCAAAACAGAGTCGAAGCCCGAACTGCTTTCAACAGCGTAGACCCTTGGCTCGACTAATAGTTATAGGGTTTACAGTTGTCAAGTTTTCTGAGCTGCACAATGGTGAGAAAACGCAGTGGCACCTTACTCAAGCGAGAATTGGATAACTTATCCTTTTTACAATCACACCCCGAGGTCCAGAGGCATTTTGCAAATGCAGGGTGTATGGAATTCGTGGAAAGGTTACAAGTTGGGTACCATCAGGCCACAGCTGAAGCCTTCGCCAAAACTTTCGATGGCAATAAAGCGCACGTCGGCTCTGTGGAAATCAAGGTGGATGAGGCTATCATTGCCGCAGCTACAGGATTGCCAAGAACTGGTCAGAGCTGGTTTAAAACCACAGCTCCTAAAAACTTGGATTTCAGGGTCTATTTGAAAGACGGGTACAAACACAAAGCTTGGAGAAAAGGTATGCTTGTTTCATATTTAGATGAAGAATGGCAAGAATTATTCAAAGGCATACAATTGTACATTACATCAAAAGGAAGATACGACAAATTGATGATGTATCACTTTAAACTCTTGGATCACTTCACAGGAAAGACCCCCATCAATTTGCCTTATTTCTTATATCACAGTTTGACTAAGGTATGCAAGAGGATTAGAGCTCAACCCTTGAGCGTGAAAACTACTCTATGTCACCTTGGCCTCATAAAATTGATCATCCTGCAAGAATTGAAACAACAGGAGAGGAGTTGGGAGCACTTCCTGTTCTGGGAAGGTTTTGAAACCCAGAATCAGACTGCAAATGAACAAATGGCAGGTGCAAAGAAGAAGGCCTCTCCTCGGAGCAGCTCAAGAAGGAGAAGGGCCTTACCAGGACCTTCAGAGGATAGAATTTTTGGAATGAAGCCTCACAGGCTGAAGAGGAAGTTGAACTTCGAGCAGACTACAGAGCAGACTACACAGCAGAATTCAGGGCATCCTACACAGCAGAGTACAGGGAAGAACATCCTAAATTTTCCATATTCAGATTCAGAATCTGAGCAGAAAGATCAGTGCCCTACCATCAAGAGATTTGAGCAATCAGCTGAATATGCACATAACTATGAAACTTTAAATCAGACAGAGCAGGGAGAATCATCAAAAAACCATAGATCAAATAAATCTCAGAAAATCAAACATCTCAAGGAGGTAATTGCCCAGCAGGAGATCTTGGAGCGGGTGATTAAGGATAGGTATAAAAAGTTATCTGATAACTTTGCCAAGACAAATGCAGTGTTTGAAAGATTGGCCAAGGAGAGTGTCAGAGAGAAGAAAAGGAAAGCAAAACTCGCCAAAGACTGCAACAGCCTGCGGTGTCTTACCAAGCGCCTCAAAGGGCAGATCAGGAGGTTGAAGAAAAAATTGAAACAAAGATCTCACCCAGACCTGAAAGTTTTTGCCCAAGTTGTCGTCAACATGCAAGGTGAGAAATCGGATGCCCACTGATTTTGGTTTAAAATCAATTTCGAAGGTGAAAACTCTTTTTGTGCACTATCCGGACTTTCAACAGCGCAAGGCTACTATTCTATTACCCGTTAGCTGTGGAAAGAAACAACTTTCAACAGCTAACCAGTAAAAAACTCAAACGGTTGCGTTGTTGAAAGCTGGGCAAGCAAGTTTTGAGGCCGAAAATGCAACAGTTTATTTCAAACATGTTTTGAAGATATGCCAACGTATCAGTAGATTATTAAATCGCATGCAAGAGTTCAACCTCAGGGATTCGAGGGATTTTGGTTACACATTCAAAACCATTTCCTAAAAACTCGGCCATGAATATTGGAAAATTGAACAGTCATATACAAATGTCATGTTACTTCACCACATTGCAGATGCTGAAAGCTGGAGGAGGCAAGTGGCGATTTTGGAGACTGAAGACAGTTCGACCACTCAGTTCAGTTGTTGAAGACTTTAATTTCAAAGTTGTTTAAATAGAATAAAACTGTTTTTATTTAATGACAGATCCATGTTTTTAGGATCTGTGTAACTGTTTGTAAGGGCTATAAATGATTGTTTTGATATCAAACAATGGTTCGATTTTGGATAGAGTAATATGCTATTGTACTCTGACTTTTTTAATGCTAATACAGATCACAGGTTCCTTTCAATTTTGATTGTCAGTTTTCCATCTTTCTTTTTGCACTATTATCTGTGTTGTCAAGCTTTGAATGGCTGTTATCCCATTGTTTAGCTCATAACCTGATAATAGATCTCTTGATTGTCTCTTAGACCCTACATTGTACTGGTTTAGCTACAATCTGTTCTTCACCCATCTAAAAGTTATCTGTTGATTAATCAATCTTTGAGAGCACTGTCTATTTGTTTATCATTTTGATGTTTGAATGTCATTAGTTGAATTGAGTTGTCCCATTGATCCACATTTACAAAATACAAAAATATTCATTTCTTAAGTTACCAAGCACCTTTGGTCTGCAACCACAAAGGGTTTCTTGGAGTGATAACAAATTGGCGCCGTTGCCGGGGAGAGGAGATCGAAGCTCAGCTTCTCTGGGAGACGACATAGATCTAATTCTTGATGATAGACAAGAACTAGACACTATCGGGTTGTACATTTTCTATCTGGCGACTCCATTGTAACGAAGTGGCTCCAAAAAGAGCTCACACCAGGGCAAACCCAGAAGGCCCATTGACATCAGTTTCTGATCCAGAAAAAATCATCAGCAAGGGCAAAGCTTTGCACAGACAGGCCTCCGGATCTGCAAGTGCAATTGATTCAGGTATTCCAACTAATACTCATCTTTCCATATCTGAAAATTCTTTTGTTGAAACCCCTGCTGAAACTCAAAATTCCCAAGAAATAAAAAGTTCATCTCAAGTTCCTAAGATAGAAGAACCATCTTTTTCTTCTAATGTTACTGATTCTGTCCTTGAGATTGACATTTCATCACATCCAAAAGAACTAAAAGAAAATTCCTCTTCATCTTCTTTTGATTCATCACCAATCAAATCTTCGAAAGGTGTTTTACATACTTACACAAATCTGCCTGTCCTTGAGGAAATTCTCCATGATCTGTCCTCTAAGGGTGAAGAAAACCTAGCTTCATTGCTCGGCCAGTTCTATAAAGCCTCCTATTTCCCATCGACTTCTGAAACTGTTGTTCAGGGTGAAGTGAGACAGTCATTCATTTCTAACTCAGGTAATTCATCTCCTCCATCATCTCCTCCGAGTCATCCATCCCCTCCATTATCTCCTACAAGCTCCTCGTCTGCATCTATCACCAAGACTGTCATGGTTGCCCCTTTGACCAGAATGGAACAAATCTTGGCAAACAGATATGCCCCTCTTGTCTTGCCAAACCCCCTGTCTTCCATGCCAACAGGTGACTATCAGAAATATATGTCGAAGTTCACCGGAGCAGGGGAGTATACTGCTGAAGAACACATTGAAGCATTTTATGCTTATGCAGAAAACATTAACATTGCAGAAGAAGATGTATGGACTAGAGTCTTCGTCCAGAGACTGGATGGCCAAGCCCGGAAATGGTTCAAAGAGCTACCAGCACATTCTATCACTGGTATTGAACAATTAGATGAGGTCTTCTTGAAGCACTGGGGAGAAAGAAGAGACCTTTTGTATTACATTTCAGAATTTGGAAATTTGAAGAGAGGAGATGGAGAATCGGTATCGGACTTTATTAAAAGATTCAACAATATGTTTGGTAAGATCCCTGCAGAGATCAAACCAAGCGATGCATCAGCAAAAATCACATTTTCCGCGGCCTTTGATGCGTAGTTTTGTCTTATCCTTAGAGAAAGACGGTCGGCCACGCTTGATTTAATGCAAGATGCTGCTCTTGAAGTTGAATCAAACATCACAGCCTCTCAGAAGCTTAAAGGGAGGGCTGAAAAGAAGAAATCTGTTGTCGAGTCTTCTTCTTCTTCTAACAGTCAAATGGAAAAGATGGCTAAAATGCTGGACAACCTAACATCAGAAATGTCAAAGTTAAAAGTCCAAAACCAGCCACCTGCAAAAGCAAAAGAGTCAAATACTTTTTCCCCCAGAAATCCAAATGCTTTTCCCTATAGAAGAAATAATCCACAAACTCAGATTTTGCAAAGAGATAGGAATTCTAATGAAGACCAGAGGATAAAAGTCCCTCTTCAGAATGTAGTCATGGACGAAGACAATGGTGAAGATCAAGAGGATGGTGAAGGCGACATTCATTGTGTTGGAGATGAGACAGGGACATCTTATCTTACACAACAAGATTATGAGCAATCATTAATGACTGAACAAACAGAAGATTATCTCCTTGGTGATGGCATCTTTACCGCTGAGGATAAGAACAGATACAACCTTCGATCTAAATCTAAGGCTGCTCAAGCAGATGCATCAGCCTCTCCTACAGAGACTGCTTCCCCTGTCAAACAAAAAGACCATACATCAGAAGATCAGCCAGCAAAGTCTTCAAAGGAGAAAGCACCAGCCCCTCCCAAGAAGACTGCTATCCCTATCAACCAACAAACTCCAGAGATTCAGCCTCCTATCGAACAGCAGAAGAATCAGGAAGCCTCTTCAAGTCAGGTAAAAAATTCTGATAAAACTGCTGATAAGACTTCATATTCCTTTAATTTCGAGGCTGAATTACAAAAGATTAAGATTCCTATCCCTCTTGTTGAGCTGATGAAAAATGAGATGTTTAAAAGAGATATCCTCAAAACTTTAGATCCCCAGTCAGTATCTCATTCTGCTGATATCCTCAACATTTATGATGATAAGCCAACCATCACTCTAGGCCAAATGGTAGAAGACAGAGACGAAAGTTGTCCTCCCTTCTACATCTCGTTAAACATTCATGAAAAAACACTGCACAATTGTTTGTTGGATTCTGGTGCTTCACATAACTTGATGCCAAAGGCTGTCATGGATGAGCTTGGGCTGGAGATCACCAAGTCTTATCATGATCTTTTCTCTTTTGATTCTCGAAAAGTCAAATGCCTCGGGATGATTAAGGACTTGGTTGTGACCTTGAACCAAGCATCAATGAAGACAATGGTGATGGACATAGTAGTGGCTGACATACCACCAAAATTCGGGTGTCTTCTATCAAGGTCATGGATGAAGAGATTAGGTGGCACTCTCCAAATGGATCTCTCCTATGCTACTATCCCTGTTTTCGGAGGGGTGAACATAATACTTTACAGGGAATCACAGTTGGCATATGTGATCAGTGATGAGAATAATCCATCTAATCATCCTATCTATGCAGTGGACACAGATATGGGTTCTTGTATCTTACAATTTGATGATTCACTGCCTGATACATTGCTGCTCAGGAAACCCACAGATCAGATCATAGTTCAGCCCACAGACACAACAGAGGACGATCCTTGGACCATGTTCTTTGACAGTGCTTGTACGAAGGAATCAACTGGAGCAGGAGTGGTATTCATTTCTCCCTCAAGGAAAACTTCTCATTTTTCATTTAAACTTGATTTTAAAGTGACCAATAACATTGCTGAGTATGAAGCATTACTCTTAGGACTGAATGCAGCAAAGGAGAAGGGCATTAAAAAATTGCAGGTGTTTGGAGACGCAGATTTGATCATTCAACAGGTCAATAAGTCCTTTCAAGCCAAGCATGTCACGCTGAAGGCATACAGAGATGAAGTGTTGGAGGCAATTCAAAATTTTGCAGATTTTAAAATTACATTTGTACCTAGAGCCATGAATGAATTGGCTGATTCATTGGCTGTGTCTGCTTGTGCATTTATTCCCCCTTTGCCTCACA
>ML793790.1:97836-120097 GCA_009831015.1 Picea engelmannii
TATAACCTACTAATTACTTTAATGAATGTATGCCAGTCATGTGTTTTAACCCCACCAAAATCACCTTTTTTCGTTAAGATATTTTGTATGTTTGGTACTTCAGCTGATATTCCTTTCTTGCCTTCCGCAAAGATCAATGGTTCTTGTTGATTTGAGATCAACAGTCTGCAATTACTTCGGGAGTTCGGCCTTTGGTCCTTTTCAATGCATAGTTCTTACAATCCTCCAGAGTGTTGTATTTTCGAAGTGAGAGATCTGCCTCCACGCGACCTCTGGATTTGGATGGCCAAGATTCACTTCAGGAGTTCGGGCTTTGGGAGTTTTCTTCTACTTTCTCGCGATATCCTCTGAAGTGCCTTATATCCGAAGTGAGATATTTTTCGCTGTGTGTCCTCATTCATGGACGGTCCAGATTCACTTCGGGAGTTCGGATGTTCGGGTTTCGAGAGTTTTCAATGCATAGTTCTTACAATCCTCCAAAGTGTCGTATCTCCAAAGTGAAAGATCTGCCTCCACGTGGCCTTTGGATTTGGATGGTCCGCAATTACTTCAGGAGTTCAAGCTTCAAGAGTTCTTTACTCACTCGGCTCTACTTGTTTCCTCCTAGAGTACGAGATCGCCTGACATGTGTCCCTTTCTGGAATATCAATGGCCACGAGTGATTGCGGAGACTCAAATCGCTTTGTCTTTAATTTCCTTCTTGATCCCTGCAATGAGAAGATTCTCGTTCGTAGTAGGATCAATATGCATCGTTGATATGTTGATCTAGAAAGATCAATGATCCTGA
Source organism: Picea engelmannii (assembly GCA_009831015.1). Classification (NCBI taxonomy): domain Eukaryota; kingdom Viridiplantae; phylum Streptophyta; class Pinopsida; order Pinales; family Pinaceae; genus Picea; species Picea engelmannii. Next base: position 98,624 of record ML793790.1, read on the forward strand.
GTGATTGCGGGCTCACAACTTGTAGAAACTTTAATTTTCTTCTCGATCCCTGCAATGCCTCCCCACCATCGATCTCTCTCCAATGAAATCTGACAGTCATGACTTAATCTTGCTTAATCTGATGGCTGAAAATTGAACTCGTTTGTTTTCTTGTATTTCAAGCCTAACATGGCATGCTCTGATTTTTTGTCAACTCTATGGGAGCTTACTGATCTTACAAAGGAATTGGCGGACCTGGATGTCTCTTGCGCACAGGAAAGGCTTGGTGGGCCTGTTGCGGGCTCAATTAGTGGCAAACATGATGACAAGTATTTCAAACTCAAATCAAACATGCAATTATATTTCAAGGAAAACATAAATAATTCGGTGCAAAGAATCAGTTAAGCAATCAAATAAGGAAAACCAAGTCATTGAACAGATGGGAAACCGACTTTATCAACCAGAAGAGAAAAATCCGACAAAGGCATAGGGAAATAAGAGAGGAGAGGAAGGGGTGCAGACCTAGGTTAAAACATTGGCTCCAACCAGGGATACCACTTCCCTGCGAGGTGCTAAGGACAACAGATCATTACCTTTGAATTTAATAACTTTCCCCTCGCTTCCCTTTTCTTACCTCTGTTATGTCTGCCAGCCATGTATCTCTGAAACTTAGCACTGAAGCTAACCCCAGTGCCTTTGTTGGGCTATGGAGTATTTACTGAAACTTTAAACTGTAGCTAAACCCCAGTGCCTTTGTTGGGCTATGGAGTCTCTTATTCAAACAAGCTACTGAAAACCAGCACGTTGAAAAATAATCTGCAAACTAAAAATTAAAAATGCTCGAACTATGAGCTTATTATCCTACTACCTACTCTATTCAGTTGAAAACCAACTCAATCATGTGTAATTCCACTTCCAATGAAACCAAGAAAACATTTGACTAAGAACAGTAACTATGTGCATGCCACTGTTTAGAACAATCCAAAGAGGATATATCAAATGCGACAAAAATTTGGAAGGCACCTGGTGCTTACAGTTGCAAATGATGATCATGGTAAAACTTTCAACCTTTGGGATTTTGTAAAAATAAGAATCCATCCATGTCACTATTGGATCTTGAAACTCATGAAAAGTCTCCAACTGGTTGAGAGGATAAAGTTATTGTTGTCTAAGATATGCATTATAAACAAGACTGAGTTTCTCCTGTCCTTGTTGAAACAACTCATGAAAGTCATGTGATTCAAAACCATAAAGGGTAGCAAAATACTTCTGATACTGCTCATCTTGTTGTTTGAAATGAATGGGTATGTCTTCTGCATTGTTGGTTTTTCTTTTTTCTAGCTCCAGAATTCCATCTTCAGACTTATAGATCTCTTGTTGCTAAACAATTTCAGAAGGAAGGGGAAAAACTTGCTCGTGACCTTCAACATCAATTTCCTCATAGTTAATCAAATCTTTATGAGAACATAGAACAACAGATGTATCATAACAACAACTAACTGAGTCACCTAGAATAATGCAAGATGTATCTAAAGCCTTGTTATCATCAATTTCATCATTAATGTAATTCCCAACATCATCTTTTTAAATAAAAGGATATGAAGAAGACTCATATGTAACTGAATCTTCCTCCACTTCCTCAACGGAAAAATCCTTTTTATTTTCACTACCAGAAGAACTAATAAGTAACTGTCGAATATGAGATCCAAATTCTTTGAAACAGTTTTCAAAAAGTAAATCAGCTGGACAAAACCTTTTACAATGCTAACCGAATGCAGCATGGAACTGTTCCAGGGAGTAGATGCTAGTAGGGGGCAAGGATCGATATCACTCACGAGCATCTCCCTCTAATGAGTAAATGAACATATTCATTAATACATACTCATGATGTATTCCACATTGATACATGAGTTCATGAAACTCAAGCAAATGCTTAGCAGGGTTGTCATCTCTATGTTCTCTAAATCTGGGCAAGAAATCACCCCACTCATCTATAGTAGGAACAACATTTGGAAAACCAGGAACATTAGAGAAATTTAAAGGAGCAAACCTTTGAGCCAATATGGATTCCATCTGAAAATATGACTTCTTAAAACTATGGAGTCGCCATTGGATTCTTCTACCATGGAGTCACCAAGTGAATGATATGCAGTCTTAATGTGCCTGGTCTTTGTTCACCATCAAAGATTAGATCTGATCATTGTCGTTCTCCTAGGGAAATATAGTTTGTTACTCTGTTCCACGGCAATGGCGCTAGAAGATGTTGGTCCTAAGGTCTGCACCTGACTGCTAAAGGAAAAAGCTAGTCCACCTCAAGTTTAGAATGGTTGAATTTTTACAAGTAGGTCTTGTTGGTAAGCTTAAGGACAGGTTTTCAAAGATGGTGCACTGGTAGCAAAGGCCACACAGTATAAACGTAGGTTTTCCTTTGCTAATGGTATGGGTATTAAATGACAATTGAGGGTATGAAAAGTGTTGGCACAGGGGTAGACCCAGGGTTCAACGCTTCAACAGTGCACCAAAAAAACCCTACTACCGGCCCTTTCGGCAACACCTGTGAAGCAGGTGAAGTCTCACCTGAGGTAGAAGCAGGGGGGGTTACAGGACTCAGGTGTTGGTAACCAAGTTGGGACACAGATCTGTGATTATGACACTTCGCAGAGTACTTAGGAACACAATGCATTAATATATTAGCCATATTCATGTCGCAAATCAAACCCTAAGTACCATCAGTGCAGTAACACTAAATATCAAGCACTCTAATCCATCTAGCACATAGAACTAAATCAGATCTAGCATTCATTTAATCATCAATAAATCACTAAGCATCCATAGATCTATATATCATTCATAACAATCAATGCACTAAGCAGATTCAAAGCATAAACATTATAGCACAAAGCAAACTATCAACACAATATTTATGTGGTTCACCCTAGTGTGGGGCTACGTCCACCAACTTCTTCTTCTTCTTTATTAGTCTTCAATGTCTTACATTCATATGCTACTGTGCACTAAGCCACAAATCCAATCTTCACAATGGACAGGTTATCTTTTCACTAAGCACCAGGTCCACCTTCCCAAAATCGGGTCAAGGAATAGAGCCAACTCCTCTATCACACACAGAGCCTTACATACACAGTTTGTTTCACAAAGAAACTCAGAACCACTTGCACTTAGCTAACAGCAACACAACCCTTGCACTTATCTAGATACTTACATTCTTACTTATTTATACTTTTACATCCCTTACAAAAAGGCCTAATCATGGGTAAACCCATGGGTCGACATCCCCTAAACCCTAATACAAAAACCCTAATGAACCCCTTGTTGGGTCGAGAAAACAAGTGAGATCCCACGATCTCAGCTCTGCCTAGGCGCTCCATCTTCAACCAGCCTGTCGAAGTCCAAAAAGTGGTCAAACTTGACCAAGATTTCCCCAAAACTTGGTCAAGGGCCAACAAGCTCCCACCACTCACATGTGACTCATCTCGAGTCACTCAGATCTGGGAAACACTACTTCAAAGGCCTTGATCTTAGCTCGAGTTGCCTCGACTTTTTGCTTCGCCTGAGCCTCCTGCTCAATGAGCTCCTGGAGTACTTTCTCTATAACAGGCCCTTCCAGGCATTGTTCCATTGTTGCAACCACTTGGTCTAGCTGTGAGCCTTGTCCTTTGATATCTTTAAAAATCATGCATGCTTCATCCTGCACCAGTTGTAGCCTCTATGTGACCTCCATGACTCTGCCCTAGATGGCAGTAATTTGTTGTTGGACCATGCACTGCTCCTGTGATCTATTCACTATTTATACCGCAGTGAGTAGCTTCATATGTGCCTATACTGACAGTGCATGCTGTCGCACCTCCTATAGTTGTGATTCAAGTTTTCTCATCTCTGGATCTTTTGCAAGGGGTTCATAATTCTGCGCACTTCTGTCACTCAGTTGTTTACATTCTAATGTGACGGCTTTGATCCTTTCAACTGCATTCTTGGCAGCTTACTCTCTCTGATAGCTCACCTGCTACGGAGTGCACAGAACTTCTTGGACTTCCATCTCTGTTATCCTTGCTTGAAATTATTGGATCACCTCAACGAGCTTCCCCACTTGAACCTCAACTGATTCATGTTCCTCTTGTGCCAAGCCTGGAACAGAGCGGAGTGCTTTATTCACCGCTTCTTTGACCACAGTCTGCTTTATGAGCAATTGGTCCTTCTCTCTTTGTGTCTTCGCTTTGTCCTCCTCGAGCATCACCCGAAACTCATCTCTCTCATTTTCATAGGCGGTTGCACAGTACCATGCAACTCTTAGTTGCTCTAAAACTTCATCTTTCCCTTACTTCAAGGCTTTTGTAGCCTTCTCCTTTTATTCTTGGACTCACTGAAGTCGAGCCTATGTTGCATCTGCAAGTCTTCATAGTTGGTCTGGTTCATCCCCCAACTCTACGGTCTCTAATGAGGAAGGCGCAGTAGGGACTGCGTGGACCGAATGAATGGCTTCCTATACTTCTCTCAATTCCTTTTCTATCCTACCATATAGTTCATCTTGCTTCACTCCATATCTCTGTAGGATGTCCTCGGATGCATCCTCCATGACTCTGCAGACTAAATTGATGTCGTCCTCTATGAGCGTGGCCTCCATCTGGGGCTTGTTGGCATGGGTCTTCTTTCTTTCCAATGGTTTCTGCAGAGAAACCTTCCTCTTCTGCAGAGTTATGGTTTCGACAAGGGGATCTTTTTGTGGTGTAGCTTCACCTTCTCCTTTCTTTTCTCCTTCATCCCCTCCTCTATGTCCATCTACTTCGTCTCCTCCTCCTTCTAGGGATCTAGATCCATTTTCTTCAGAGACGTTGTCCTCCTCATCAGTCTCTATATCTTGGACTTCCTCATTTTCCTTCTTCTTCTTCGCGCTGGTATGTCCGACATGCTCGACCCGGGTGACCAAGGGGCTTCCTATGATATCAGTGTCGGAGAGCTCTGCATCTACAACCAGGAGAAGGAAATCCTCCGTCCATTCCTTGGTGATCTCCTCCATGTCTTCATCGATCAACTTGTAATAGGACTGTAATTCTTCCTTGCTCTCATCCCTGCACGCAATGATATATATGAAATTTTGATCTGCGTGAAACTTAGCGATCAGCCTGTACTGGTGCAAGGTGTGCGGTGTCATGCGAGGGAATAATTCTATGGAAACCTTCAGTTGCTGATAGTATGCATGGAACACAACGTTCAACTATCATTGCTTTGACATGTCATTCATGTACCACAACGTAGAGAATCTAGTTGCCAATGGCTCCGATTGTTCAATCTCCGGGAAGGTTTCTCCTTCCGGCATTTGCCAAGTGACAAATGCAATCAACACAAGAAACCAATTGAAATGGAACTCGTATCCCTGATCCTGTGCTTCACGACAGTCTTTCTCGAGCTCGTTGATGAGGTAGCTCGCCCAATTCATCTTCATCCCTTCCATGAATTTCCTTGCGAGGTCCACCACGAACCCAGTGACCTGCGTGGGGTGGTTCTTTCTGATGAGCTTGCCAGCTATGAGTTGGAAAGCGAGGCGCACTACGCCATCCTGGATAGAGGATACCTTGTAGCCTCACTTTCCCTTTTCAACTTCATCGTATGCCTCCTTTATGCACTGTGTCGGGGAGTGGTGTGAAGCCTTCCCTGGGTAGAACTGTTGAGGGTCGGGTCCCTGCATGCTCAATCTTGTGATCAAGTGGATCAACGTCGGATCCACATTAATCCTCCTATCAAGCCACAGGTATCCACCATGATAACACAACAGGAGGAGTTTAACGCAAGCGTTAACCTCCTTATGTCGGCCAAAATGAGGGATCTTCATTACATTAATTATAATGGACTGCACGAACTCCTTTATCCATGCCTGGGTGACGATGCGAGGTTTCTTCCCATTGGTCTTTGCCAAATATATATGGGGTGAGAGCATCGCATAGTTATTTATGTCTCCATGGTTGAAATCATTGTTCTTCAGGGATGGGATCTATCCCAACTGGCTTCCCTCTAGGTGTATCCCCTTCAGGATGTACGCAGTGATCAAAGTGTACTCGTAGTCTCGTGAGATGTTGTCGTGGTTAACCGCGCCAGCCAAAGGCGGGATATAATCCGGTAAGATTGACGGGATTTTTTATCACAAATTTTTGCAGGTTGGATGTTTTTCCTTGTTTTTGGCCTCTAGGTGACAAAAGGCGAAGAAGGGGCTAAAACCCACAAATCAGCTTATATCCTAAGTCGGAGGTGCAATGTGACCTTTTGGTGCAATGTGATCAGATGCGCACAATTCTGGACGGTCAATATTGGTGTGCCTTAGATCGACGGTCGTCGATCATATCGGGGATTCAACATGTGCATAGGATAAAAAGGGTAGAGCAGGCTGGGGAAACAACTGTGGTTTATGGAGGCGCTACGTGTCAGCCAACGACACACATCGGGCCCAAAAGAGGGGAAGTTTCAAACCGCTTTTCCTAGCCCCGATATGTGCATGTGCATATAGTGTCTTATGCCAGGCTGACAAGTGGCCGCCCCTCATCACTTCCGCTCCCTCCATCTATCTTCCACTCACCGTCCCGCTAGTACCTTTCCCGTTCTCATCTCCCACCACCTATGCCACCTCGTTCCACATCACCTCCATCCCATTACACCTCAACTCCCACTTGTGTGGCCCCCACGTTATCCTTCACCTGGTTATCTCACGTCTGCCATTTCATGCTAAGCACATTAGTCGCATCATTAACATCCACGTATGTTGTCACCCCCCTCGCAAGCATCCAACTCAGGACCAAATGGAAAAATACAGAAGCCGTCAATCCCCACAGGTGCTGAGTTGACCTGGGTCGTCTCCGATCCCAATGAAGCAGTTATTGAGGTTGGTGGTGATGGTTGAACATTGTCTCCACTATAAATGGAAAATTGAGAAAGGGACTGTCAACCAGTCAATTCATCTGTAGGTCCATCCTAAAATGCGATTTCGTCTGATAAGAGCTAGCGTCTGACACAAGGTTGCATGTGCAGTCTTCCAGGATGCATGTAGACGTAATGCCTCCAATGCAACTACTCGAGTGTGCTGCTATGATTTTGTTTTGAGAATAAATACTCAGGTTTTATATTTTGTAATGGGTCGATGGTAGAGAAAAGCTCCTGAATTGTAAAGTTTTAATGAACTCCTTGGTTATTTGGTTATGTATATTCATTTGAGACATCTTTTTTAATGACAGTCAGCTTCCTCACTCCCCCTTGTTTCTTTCTGATGTTGAAAGAGTTCATGGTTGAATGATTCACTTGAATTATTATGGCCGCATTGTAATGAAAGTTTGATTATAGTGTTGTTATAGTTCCTTTCAGTTGCTTTGAGATTTAAATTCAAGAAGTTCTTGTGTTTAAATTGTTCCTCCTTGGGCTGCTGAAAGACTTGATGTCCTTGGAAGACCTCTGTATTTTCGTACCGAAGTCTTCCTCCTACTCACCCTTACTACAACTTACTGTCTGAAGTTAAACCAAGACCTCACCTACTAGTGCATATCAGTCCAGTTTTCTGAGTTAAAACGATATTTTCTTGAGATTGCACCCATTTGACCCCTTTTATAACCAATCTGTGACATAAACTCTGATGGGTATCAGGCTTACCTCTGCCACAATCCAGGGGTGACTTCTGGTGCTAACATTTTTGGCGCCATTGCCGGGGGACGAAATTGAAGATTTTCCCTAGGATTGAACAACAAAGCTGACTAGTTCTGAAGGTGCATTAGAACTTAGTACATCAAAGATTGCTAATATTCACCTAGTGACTCCACTATGGTGGCTCTACTGAGGTGAACCCACTGGTGACTTCACTATTTCAGTTGTGGCTTCCATAAGCAGACATACGAGGTCTACTCCCTAGCTTCCTTTAGCAATGCCTGAAGCTAACCCAGAGAAAATTATTAGAAAGGGAAAGGCCCTCCGAGAAGGTACTTCTACTATTGAAACAAGTATTTCCAATGATTTTCACTGTACTTCTGTAGAAACTCCAATAATTGCTTCTCATTTTCCTATTTTACCATCTGTTGGAGTTTCCCGAAGTTTAAATTTTGGGAGTGTTCCTGTTGAGTTTTCCCCTCCTGGTTTTGGATTGAAAGGATAAATATTTGTCACTCCTATCTCCCCCGACGTTGTAGCCTGGTCTAGACCCAGGACTTCAAAAGATTTTCCTACCCCGGGCTTTACCACCCCTCCTCCTATTACTGTTGCCGCTACCACAGAGAGGGAAACCTCTTTTCCCCCAAGCCCTGAAGCCTTTTCTCTAAATCCTATGTTGCTTCCCTTTCCTCTTGGAAGCTCAGCTCCAATCTCCCCTGGTCGAACACCTTCTCCTCCCAATTCTTCTCCACCTCGTATCCCTATGGCAGGTGTTACTCCCCCTATAAACAGAATGGATGCCATAATGGCTTCTAGATATGCCCCCCTAGTCTTACCTCAACCCATGAATGCTCTCCCTGTTGGAGATTACCTAAAGTATATGCCCAAATTCACTGGACAGGAATACATCAATGCTGAAGAACACCTTGCTTCTTTCTACAGTTATGCAGACAACCTGAACATTGAAAACGAAGATGTCTTGATGAGAGTTTTTATCCAGAGCCTTGATGGTGAGGTTAGGAAATGGTTTAGGGGATTGACCCATGGTTTTATTGCTAGGATTGAAGCTCTAGATGATGTTTTCTTGAGGCAGTGGGGGGATAAAAAAGATTTTATGTATTATATCACAAAATTTGGATCCCTGAAAAGAAAAGAGGGAGAATTTGTCTCTGACTTCTCCAATAGATTCAATAAGATGTATAATAAGATCCATGTTGAGATAAAATCCACAGAATCCTCTGCCAAAATCACTTATGCTAGTGATTTTGACCCCGATTTTTGCCTCCTACTCAGAGAGAGAAGAGCTACTTCCTTCACTAATATGAAAGATACAACCCTGGAAGTAGAATCCAATGTGTTGGCAATTGACAGCCTTAGAAGCAAATCTAATAGAGACAAGGGAAGAGGAAGATATGAGGCCTCAACCTCTGGTTCTTCTACATCTCACCCTCAAGTAGATCAATTGACCAAGATGGTGAAGTCCCTGTCTGCAGAAATGGAGAAAATGAAATTTGAAGGGAAGCAAGGTTACAAGAATGTCCCAAATGTTGATAACAGAGGCAACTTTAGGAGGCCAAATAACAATGCTCCTCAGATTATGTCGAGGGAACAAAGGGATAGAGATAGGTATGATCAAAAAATCCAAACCCCCCTTCAAAACAACCTTGTTATTGATGAGGAGAGGGAATAAAAGGAGCTTGACCCTGAAATTCATTGTGTTGGAGACACCTCCCCTTTTCCCCATTTAACTCAATCTGCCTATGAGGAGTCCCTCATGAATAGTCAAATAAATGAACTAAGCAAGGGGGAGAAGACCAGTAATAGTCCCAATAAATACAACCTCCGGTCTAAGAAGGAAGGGAAGTCTGACATCCTTGATTATCCCTCCAAAGCAGAGAAGCCTGCTAAAGATATAGCAAGTAACAGCAAGGAAAAGAAAGCTCAGAATCCCTCACCAGTAGCCAAAGATCATGTCCCAAAAGTGAGAGAAATTTTGAAGCCCCCTTCCTCCTTTAGCCTTGAGCACGAAATCCAAAAGATCATGATCCCTGTACCCCTTTTAGATTTGATCAAGCACAAAGACTTCAAAAGGTGCCTCTCTAAGTTGTTGCAGCCCAAACCACCCTGTCATTCCACAGACTCAGTAAACTTCCAAGACAAAAAGCCAGCAACCATGTCAGGTCCTATGGTAGAAGATAGAGATGATTCATCCCCTCTCTTCTACACATCCCTAAACATACATGATAAGGTGCTTCATAATTTTTTGATGGATTCTGGGGCATCTCATAATCTCATGCCCAAGACAGTCATGGAAGAACTCGGGTTAGAAATCAAAAAAATTTATCATGATTTATATTCTTTTGATTCGAGGAGGGTGCAATGTCTTGGGGTCATCAAAGACCTAGTGGTAACCTTGTTTCAGCTGCCCATGAAAAGTGTGGTCATGTATATCGTGGTGGTTGATGTTCCACCCAAGTTTGGCATGTTATTGTCAAGATCTTGGATAAAAAGACTCGGAGGAACATTACAGATAGACCTCACATATGCTACCATTCCAATCTTTGGAGGGGAGCATAGAAGACTATACAGAGAATCTCAGTTGGCCTACATTATCAGTGATGAAGTAGATCCCACCAATCATCCTATTTTCGCCCTGGATACTGATTTAGGATCCAGCTTATTGCATCTCATCGATGCCCCTGAACCCCCTCTTGAGATCAGAAAGCCCAGTACACTCAGTGAAGATTCTCCTCCAATTACTTCGATGTGGAAAATGCTTTTTGATGGAGCCTCTTCTAGGGAAGTTGCTAGTGTTGGAGTGGTTTTTGTGTCACCTTGTCATGAAACCATATCCCTGTCATACAAATTAGAGTTTGAAACTACCAATAATGTGGCAAAATATGAAGATCTTGTTTTGGGATTGAGAGCTGCAAAAAACATGGGGATTAAGGAGATATCAGTGTTTGGTGATGTTGAGTTGATTGTCCAACAGATCAGAAATATTTATCAGGACAAACACCCTCAGCTCAGAAGTTACAGAAATGAAGTATGGGACCTCATTGACATTTTTTTCTCGGCCTTCAACATTTCATTTATTCCAAGAGAAGAGAATGTCATGGTTGACTCCTTGGCTATGTCAGCTGGCAATTTCAAAGCTCATCTACCACCCAAGCTCAGGTATGATGTTGAAATTAGATATAGGTCCTCTGTACCTGATAATATCAAGCATTAGAAGGTGTTCGAGGATGATCTCAAAATCAGAATATTTCTTGAGTCGATTGATGAATTCTTTGCATTACACATTGATCAAGATCTCAATTCTGAAATAGAGCCTCATGCCCATGTTTTTCAGAACAAAATGGTTGATCATCACATTGTTCAGTTTCCCAGGAATCACATCCCGAAGGGACTGGTTCCTTCAGAGAGATTATTATAGGAATGATGTGGCAGTAAAAGGTCAGGTATCAAATAAGGATGTTGAGGTGGCTGAGTGTAATATTGGCACGAAGGGGAATCCAAAGTTTGTTAAGTTGTCAAGCAACCTATCAAAGGAGCAGAGGGCTAAGTATGTTGAGTTATTAAGGGAATTCACTGATGTGTTTACCTATACCTATGAAGACCTTAGAACGTATGACACCAGTGTAATTGAGCATAAGATCCCACTGAAAGAGAAGGCCAAACCATTTAGGCAGAAATTAAGACAAATAAATCCTATGCTACTGCCTATCATGGAGAGAGAGGTAAAGAAGTTGTTAGATTCCCAGATCATCGTGCCTTTGAGATATTCAGAGTGGGTGGCCAACCTGGTCTCGGTGAGAAAGAAAAGTGAGGAAATCAGACTTTGTGTCGATTTCAGGAACCTGAACAGGAGCTCAAAGAAAGACAATTACCCCTTGCCAAAAATGGAGCACATATTACAAAGGGTAACTGGCACATCAAGGATATCCATGATTGACGGATTTTTGGGATACAATCAGATCTCGGTCATGCCCGAAGACGGAGAAAAAACATCCTTCACCACTCCTTGGGGTACATTCATGTATGCCAAAATGACCTTTGGGTTGATGAACACGGGGGTGACCTTTCAGAGAGCCATGGATATTGCTTTCATTGGAGAAAGGGACAAGTTTGTGGTCATCTATCTAGACAATATCACAGTCTTCTCCAGATCAAATAGAAAGCATTGTCATCATTTAAAAAGGGTTTTCCTGAAATGCAAGAAATTTGGTCTCTCCTTAAATCCCAAGAAATCATTGTTTGCCATGAAGGAAGGGAAATTATTGGGGAAAATAGTATCATATGAGGGGGTCAGAATTGATTCAAGGGTAGAAGCCATACGAGCCCTATCACTTCCCAGATCCAAGAAGGAAGTTCAGTCTTTCTTGGGAAAAATTAATTTTATGAGAAGGTTTGTTTCAAATTTTGCTGAATTGGTGAAACATATCACAGCCATGCTCAAGAAGGGGAATGAAGTAAAATGGGTTGTTGAGCCCAGAGAATCCTTCGATCAAATCAAGAAGGTGTTGACTGAAGCACTTGTGCTTATCAGTCCTAACTATTCCAAGGATTTTTTGATTTTTTCCTTTGCTTCTTTTGATATAGTGGCAGTTGTTTTATTGCAAAAGAATGTCGAAGGGCTGGAGCAGCCTATTTCCTTTTTCAGTAGAGCACTGAGAGACACAGAGATCAGATATGACATCATGGAGAAATAGGCCTATGCATTGGTGAAATCCCTTAAGGCTTTCAGAATCTATGTTCTTCATTCAAGGGTTATTTCATATGTCCCTTCATCTTTTGTGAAGGACATTCTCATTCAGCCTGACATAGATGGACGAAGGAGCAAGTGGATTGCCAAAATCATTGAGTTTGATATTGAAATAAAGCCCACCAAACTAGTTAAAGGCCAAGTTTTAACCAAGCTATTAGTTGAGTCTAATTCTAAATATTTGGGGGTTAACTTCATCCACACTTGTTCAGAAGATCAGCAAGTTGAGTTGTCTGACAGAAGTTCTCAGGACAACACTCCATTGGCAGAATGCACCTGGTACAAAGATATTATATTTTTTCTGCGGGAGTTAAGGCCTCCAGATGGTATGGGAAAAAGAAAGGCAAGAGATTTAAAGCTCAAATCAATTAGATATTGCCTTATTGACCAGGTCCTGTATTAGAAAGACCCTCTAGGAGTGATTTTGAGATGTTTAAACCCATAGGAGGCCTAGAGGATTATATTTTATTTTCATGACAGCTTGTGTGGGGGACATCACTTCTAGAGAACCATGGCCTACAAAATTCTCAGGGCTAGGTACTACTGGCCTACTCTATTCACTAATGTCTGTGCAAAAATCAAAGCTTGTATCCAATGTCATAAATTCTCAGGAAAGCAGCAACTCAAGTCTTTTCCATTGAAGCATGTACTAGCTTCATGACCCTTTCAGCAATGGGGCCTAGAATTTATTGGGGAAATTCATCTTGCATCAAGCAATCAGCACAGATGGATCTTAACTTCCACAGATTATTTCACCAAGTGGATAGAAGCTATCCCCACAAGGAGTGCTTCTCATAAGGTGATTATTGGTTTCCTGGAGGATATTATAGTAAGCTTTGGGTGTCCGAACAGAATCATCATTGATGATGTTGCATCCTTCAAGTCTGAGCCATTGATCAAATTTTGTGAGCAGTTCAGAATTTCATTGATCCACTCTACCCCCTACTACCCCCAAGGCAATGGATTGGCAGAGTCCTCTAACAAGAGCCTGATAAAGATCATCAAAAGACTGTTAGAGGACAAAAAGAAAGCATGGCATTCAAAGCTCACATTTTCTCTATGGGTTGATCGGGTGACAACAAAGAGGTCCCTGGGCCTCTCCCCTTTCCAGCTTGTCTATGGAGTTGAGGCTATCTTCCCTTCTCAGCTTGCTCTGCCTGTGGAAAAATTCTTTCAGGATTCTCAGGAAGAGCCCGATGATATGATCAGAAGAATTCATTAGCTAGTAGAAGTCCAACAGACTAGAGAGAAACTACTGGACAAAGCATTCGAATGTCAACAAAAGATCAAGCGAGCTTTCGACAGGAAAGCGAGAAAAGAGGATTTCCAGCTGGGAGATCTGGTGCTTAAATGGGATGTGCCCAAGATAGTGCAATCATGGAAAATTTGAAGCCCTTTGGATCGGTCCCTTCAATATTTCTGAAATATTTCCAAACAACACTTATAGGTTGCAGAACTTGGAGGGTGACGAATTTTTTGGTGGCCCTGTAAATGGGCACTTCCTGAAAATATTTTTTGATTAAAGCCGCAATCAGCGTCTCGCCATTGTAAATACCATTCGGTTCCCTATTTATTTTGTTTTCTAGTAAAAGACTCCATATCCCAACGGAAGGAAACAGAAGGCGACTGGAACTGCTAAAGAATATCTTAGAGCCTCGCAGGGATGACTCTATCCCCCATGGAGCCTAATGTTATCACATATTTCTGCAGGCTGGATGTTTTTTCTTGTTTTCGGCCTCTAGGTGACAAAAGGTGAAGAAGGGAATAAAACCCACAAATCATCTTATATCCTAAGTCAGAGGTGCGATGTGACCTTTTGGCGCGATGTGATAAGACGCACACAATTCTGGACGGTCAAGATTGGTGCGCCTCAGGTCGACGATCGTCGATCATATCGGGTCTTCAACACGCGCATAGGATAAAAAGGGTAGAGTGGGCCAGGAAAACAACCGTGGTTTGTGGAGGCACTACGTATCATCCAAAAACACACATCGGGCACAAAAGCGAGGAAGTTTCAAACCACTTTTCGCAGCCCCGATATGTGCATGTGCATATAGTGTCCTATCCCGGGCCTACAAGTGGTCGCCCCTCATCACTTCTGCTCCCTCCATCTATCTTCCACTCACCGTCCTACCAGTACCTTTCCCCTTCTCATCTCCCGCCACCTGTGCCACCTCGTTCCACATCACCTCCATCCCATTACACCTCAACTCCCGCTTGTGTGGCCCCCACATTATCCTTCACCTGGATATCTCTCGTATGTCATTTCATGCTAAGCATGCTAGTCGCACAATCAACATCCACGTCTGTTTTCACCCCCCCTCGCAAGCATCCAGCTCAGGACCAGATGGAAAAAAACAGAAGTCGTCAAGCCCCATAGGTGCAGAGTTGACTTGGGTCGTCCTAGATCCCGATGAAGTAGTTATTGAGGTTGGTGGTGGCGGTTGAACATCGTCTCCACCATAACTGGAAAATCAAGAAAGGGACTGTCAGCCAGTCAATTCATCCGCAGGTCCATCCTAAAATGAGATTTCGTCTGACAAGAGATAGCGTCTGACACAAGGTTGCATGTGCAGTCTGTCAGTATGCATGCAGACGTAATACCTTCAATGTAGCTACTTGAATGCGTTGCTGTGATTTTTTTTTTAGTATAAATACTCAGTTTTTATATTTTGTAATGGGTCAATGGTAGAGCAAATCTCCCGAATTGTAAAGTTTTAATGAACTCCCTGGTTATCTGGTTATGTATATGCATTTGATAAATCTTGTTTAATGACAGTCAGCTTCCTTACTCCCCCTTGTTTCCCTTTGATACTGAAAGAGTTAATGGTTGAATGATTCACTTGAATTATTGTGGCCGCATTGTAATGAAAGTTTGATTATAGTGTTGTTATAGTTCCTTTCAGTTGCTGTGAGATTTAAATTCAAGAAGTTCTTGTGTTTAAATTGTTCCTCCTTGGGCTGCTGAAAGACTTGATGTCCTTGGAAGACCTCTACATTTTTGCACCGAAGTCTTCCTCCTACTCACCCTTACTACAACTTATTGTTTGAAGTTAAACCAAGACCTCACCTACTAGTGCATATTAGTCCAGTTTTCTGAGTTAAAACGATATTTTCTTGAGATTGTGCCCATTTGACCCCTTTTATAACCAATCTGTGACATAAACTCTGATGGGTATCAGTCTTACCTCTGCCACAATCCAAGGGTGACTTTTGGTGCTAACAGGATCTTCTTCACATTAGTCAGATCGCCTCAATGCTTACTTCGTTGCTCGGTCACGGGTTAGCACGGCTAGAATGTCGTGCAGTCGAAGGGGAAGCCTGCAGTCCCCTAGTCGACGATGCCTGGACACCTTCAGACATAGCTCTGTCAGCCATAAATTTCTTAATGACCTCCTCGATGGAATTCTCTAACTCAGTCTGTTCACCCAACATTCTCACTTTTAAACAAACAGGTCGAGGTAGGTGAACAGACAAGCAGGGTAAACAAGTGGATGGAGATGTCTAGGTTCTAAAATCACATCTCAACACACAAAATCAAATCTTTGTTAGTAAAGTTAATCACAGGTGGTGAAAAGTGGTCCCAACGAAGCGTCTGACGGGTTAAATAAATAAGCATTGTAATGTATTCTTCCAATGGATAGGGATGCTTCCATCAATGCGAAATTGTCCGTTATGGCGCGGTCTCATGGTCCATTCATCCATAAATGAGTTTCTATCCGTTCTGGAGCGTCTGTCTAACAGTCGGGGTGCCTCCAATGGTCATATAGCTTCATCGAGGCGAAGTCCCATTCTGTGCGGTTCTGCTATTCCAGGGAGGTTCAAATCCTTCAAGCCTGCCTCATGTGAAGTCTTCTCTGTAACTTCCTGTAGCTTTTCCAACTTGGATTTCTTGTTACTGAGCTTCCTTGCCTTCTTTCCTGTGATCTAAGTCTGTTTAACTATTTCTGGATTCCTCTTTCCATTCTTATTCTTCTCTTCTCCTATCATAGTGACTTCGCACTGCTAATGTACTCTCAAAGGGTTCAAAGTTAATATCCCTCCCCTTACTAATTCCTGGGTGGATATACTTTCTTCTTGCATGGATAGGTCCTTCAAACCTTATTGTATTCTTTCAACCTTGCTAGCTAATTCTCTTGCCTTTTGTTTCTTCGACTTATCCTCTCATTCTTCTATTAATCGGTCTACTTTTCTAGCTATGAATTCCCTTAGTTCTTGATTTATCTTTTCTATAGCTTCTTCCTTTGTTTTCCTTTTGATATGATATTTCTCAATCCAGGTCTTACCTAGAAAAAGTAGGAAAAGGGCGTTGTTCTTAACAAACCTAATAACTTCAAATTCCTCTTTAGTCAATGTTCCATGAATAATAATAGGTACATTAGTAACTATTCCACATAAGGTTATCATCTTTCCTTTAAATAAACCTATTCTTCCCAATGAAGGTACCATAGCAGGCTTTCCCAAAATTTCCCAAATGCTTTCAGTCATAATATTCACTTGTGTTTCCCCATCCAAGACACAGTTTATGTCGAACTCTCATATTCTTGTATCTATGCGTTTTTTTACTTTCATGATCTCTGGTAAACTGACATCTTTATGAACATCTAGCATTTCTTTCAAATGTGATAGCATAATCTAATATTTCTCTGATTCTTTCTTTAGCATGCTCTCTTTCTTTTGACTTCCTTCATAGTTTTCTTGTCTCATATTCATTTGTTCCACTTTAGCAATCATCTTTGGACAATCTTCAACTCCATGACCAATAATTTTACAACAAAGACAAATATGACCTATACCAGGGCATTCCTTAGCAAGATGTCCCGATCTTCTACAATTATAATGTTAAGAACCAAATACCTGAATACAAAATATCACAATAGATCCAAATATATCTGAATACAATCACCACACAAGATCTATGAAACCATATAGAAAACCACAACTTTATTATAGAAACCCTTGAGGTAGGGAAACATTGTACAATGGATCCTATTATGGAAGAGATCATCTCCTGTTCACTTGCCTCTTCGAGGGAGCATCCTCCTATTGAGTTACCGCTCCAAACACAATACTTCTTTTCATGTCTCATTACATTGCTTGAACCCATTTATATAGTACTACCATCACCTAAGAACATTCTAGAGGAGGAATCTTCTAAAAGTAGAACCTTCTAAGAAGTTCTCTTACATTTATTATATCTAATTACCCATTTATTATATCTAACTACCATAGTGGGCCTTATTTAATAATATAGTGGACCTAGTCCATCTTACATTGAATGACCTCCACTATTATCACTATGGGCCCTCTGGGCCCCCCCACTACCTCTCTAGCTACCTTACATTCCATCCCACTTATGAAAGTGTTGTCTTCAACACTTGATGTACAACCATATACCAGGGTCCCATGGATAATTGTGGACCATAATGTTGAAAAAGACTGAAGAACCAAGGTCCCATGTAGAAAGGAAATCCACCATGCTGAAGTAGTCCAACCACCATTGTAAGTTCGGCTCCCATGTCCAAGTGCTCATGTGAACTCTCCGTGGAAGATTTTGGAACCTAATAACCAACTCCAAATGATTCTCCAAAGACTGACACCTATCATGTGGATCCAAATAAGAAGATCCATCCACATAGTGGAAAATGGTCGTAACAGAATCTGGAATGAATAATACCACTGTAGAATATGTAGAATGAACACTGGTAACTAGATCCTGATGTGGGACATTGATGTTCTCTACAGAAGGTGGAGTAGATTCATCAAATAAAATATGAAAGTGGTTGTCATCCCAGAAATGACAACTATCCATATACCAATCATCACAATCTGCCTCAAAATCATACCAAGCATATATTTCTTGATTATATTCATCCCTGAGGCCCTCCATAAGAAATCTCTCCTGCATGTTATTCAATGAATCTTTAATACTATGAAAACTATCATTGAAGCTGTCTGTGAGGCCATGTACAAATGCATACAATCTGTCATCCAATGTGTGAAACAATTGGGCTTTGAATGATTCAAGAATTTCTTTTAGGTTTTGAGAAGAAATATCCATATAAGCAACCTATGAACTATTCGGTCCTACAGCCATCACGAAAAAACCCCAAAAATAGACCCAATAAGTTTCGGCAGAAAATCGCGGCTTTTTCTGGAAAAACCCTAAAAAACTGTCGAAGTTAAAATGTTCATAACTTCACTTCCCGGACTCCGTTTTGGTTGATTTTTTTTTTTTTAAATTGGGTGAAATTGTGAAAGGAACTCAGATCTGTAATTTATTTGGGCAAATTCGACCTCCAGATGCTACAGAAATAAATAAATAAATAAAAATTTGTCGCCGTCCGCGGAAAAAATCCTGAAAATTTGCAGATTTTAAAACTTCAATATCTTGACTTCCCGGACTCCGTTTCGGACGATTTTTTTTTTTGTTAACTTGGGTGTTTTTATGAGAGGAACTCAGATCTACAACCCTTTTTCTGCAATTTTTTCACATAAATATACCAAAAACTTTGAGAATGTTGCGGCCCTCTTTTTTTTCTTCTCCGAAAAAAAAAATCTACAAAAATAAAAAAATATTTGCCCACAATGTTCGCCCAAGGAAAGTGCTCTGATACCACTTGTTAAGAACCAAATACATGAATACAAAATATCACAATAGATCCAAAGATATATGAATACAATCACCACACAAGATCTATGAAACCATATAGAAAACTACAACTTTATTATAGAAACCCTTGAGGTAAGGCAACACCGTACAATGGATCATATTATGGAATGGATCATCTCCTGTTCACTTGCCTCTTCGAGGGGACATCCTCCTATTGATATACCGCTCCAAACACAATACTTCTCTTCATGTCTCATTACATTGCTTGAACCCCTTTATATAGTGCTACCATCACCTAAGAACATTCTAGAGGAAGAATCTTCTAAAAGTAGAACCTTCTAAGAAGTCTTCTTACATTTATTATATCTAATTACCCATTTATTATATCGAACTATCATAGTGGGTCTTATTTAATAATATAGTGGACCTAGTCCACCTTACATTGAATGACCTTCACTATTATCACTATGGGCCCTCTGGGCCCCCCCACTACCTTTCTAGCTACTTTACATTCCATCCCCCTTATGAAAGTGTTGTCCTCAACGCTTGATGTACAACCATATACCAAGGTCCCATGGATAATTGTGGACCATAATGCTGAAGAAGACTGAAGAACCAAGGTACCATGTAGAAAGGAAATCCACCATGCTGAAGTAGTCCAACCACCATTGTAAGCCCGGGTCCCATGTCCAAGTGCTCATGTGAACTCCCCGTGGAAGATTTTGGAACCTAATAACCAACTCCAAATGATGCTCCAAATACTGACACCTATCATGTGGATCCAAATAAAAAAATCCATCCACATAGTGGAAAATGGTCGTAGAAAAATCTGGAATGAATAATACCACTGTAGAATATGTAGACTGAACGCTGGTAACTAGCTCCTGATGTGGGACATTGATGTTCTCTACAGAAGGTGGAGTAGAGTTATAAAATAAAATATGAAAGTGGTTGTCATCCCAGAAATGACAACTATCCATATACCAATCATCACAATCTGCCTCAAAATCATACCAAGCATATATTTCTTGATTATATTCATCCCTGAGGCCCTCCATAAGAAATCTCTCCTGCATGTTATTCAATGAATCTTGAATACTACAAAAACTATCATTGAGGCCGTCTGTGAGGTTGTCTGTGAGACCAAGTACAAATGCATCCAATCTGTCATCCAATGTGTGAAACAATTGGGCTTTGAATGATTCAAGAATTTCTTTTAGATTTTGAGAAGAAATATCCATCTGAGCACCCTATGAACTATTCGGTCCTGCAGCCATCACGAAAAAACCCAAAAAATAGACCCAATAAGTTTCGGCAGAAAATCGCAACTTTTTCTGGAAAAACCCTAAAAAACTGTTGAAGTTAAAATGCTCATAACTTCACTTCCCGGACTCCGTTTTGGTTGATTTTTTTTTTTTTAAATTGGGTGAAATTGTGAGAGGAACTCAGATCTGTAATTTATTTGGGCAAATTCAGCTTCCATATGCTTAAAAAAAAATTAAAAATAATAATAATAAATAAAAAATAAATAAATAAAAATTCGTCGCCGTCCGCGGAAAAAATCCTGAAAATTTGCAAATTTTAAAACTTCAACATCTTGACTTCCCGGACTCCGTTTCGGACGATTTTTTTTTTTTAACTTGGGTGTTTTTATGAGATGAACTCAGATATACAACCCTTTTTTGCAAATTTTTCACAGAAATATACCAAAAACTTTGAGAATATCGCAGCCCTCTTTTTTTCTTCTCCGAAAAAAAAAAAATCTGCAAAAATAAAAAAATATTTGCCCACAATGTTCGTCCAAGGAAAGTGCTCTGATACCACTTGTTAAGAACCAAATACCTGAATACAAAATATCACAATAGATCCAAATATAGCTGAATACAATCACCACACAAGATCTATGAATCCATATAAAAAACCACAACTTTATTATAGAAACCCTTGAGGTAGGGCAACACCATACAATGGATCCTATTATGGAAGGGATCATCTCATGTTCACTTGCCTCTTCGAGGGGGCATCCTCTTATTGAGCTACCACTCCAAACACAATACTTCTCTTCATGTCTCATTACATTGCTTGAACCCCTTTATATAGTACTACCATCACCTAAGAACATTCTATAAGAGGAATCTTCTAAAAGTAGAACCTTCTAAGAAGTCCTCTTACATTTATTATATCTAATTATCAATTTATTATATCTAACTACCATAGTGGACCTTATTTAATAATATAGTGGACCTAGTCCACCTTACATTGAATGACCTTCACTATTATCACTATAGGCCCTCTGGGCCCCCCCACTACCTCTCTAGCTACCTTACATTCCATCCCCCTTGTTGGAGCCGCCCCTGTTTTTTCACCTTACACAAATTTGGAAAAATCTGATACTTGTGATCTAGAGCTGTTTTTTCTTTTCCTTTCCTTCCAAAAATCATAAGACTCTGAGAGAACTTTCGTGGCCAGAATAGTAATGCTT
>ML793790.1:120197-137830 GCA_009831015.1 Picea engelmannii
ACCCAGGAACAGTTGGAAGCAAGACAACGTGAACGCAGAAATCTTCTTTAGCTTCCCACACCAAGGTTAGCGAAATCCTCTATCAAACTATTATCATATTTTCGGATGCCTTGACACTGTACTTTAAGCCTTAGTACAGACTCAGGAACAACACCCCTTATGAAAGCATTGTCCTCAATGCTTGATGTACAACCATATATCAGGGTCTCATGGATAATTGTGGACCATAATGTTGAAGAAGACTGAAGAACCAAGGTCCCATGTAGAAAGGAAATCCACCATGCTGAAATAATCCAACCACCATTGTAAGCCCGGGTCTCATGTCCAAGTGCTCATGTGAACTCCCCGTGGAAGATTTTGGAACCTAATAACCAACTCCAAATGATGCTCCAAAGACTGACACCTATCATGTGGATCCAAATAAGAAGATCCATCCACATAGTGGAAAAGGGTCGTAGCAAAATCTAGAATGAATAATACCACTATAGAATATGTAGATTGAATGCTGGTAACTAGCTCCTGATGTGGGACATTGATGTTCTCTACAGAAGGTGGAGTAGAGTCATCAAATAAAATATGAAAGTGGTTGTCATCCCAGAAATGACAACTATCCATATACCAATCATCACAATCTACCTCAAAATCATACCAAGTATATATTTCTTGATTATATTCATCCCTGAGGCCCTCCATAAGAAATCTCTCCTGCATGTTATTCAATGAATCTTGAATACTACGAAAACTATCATTGAGGCCATCTGTGAGGCTGTCTGTGAGACCATGTACAAATGCATCCAATCTGTCATCCAATGTGTGAAACAATTGGACTTTGAATGATTCAATAATTTCTTTTAGGTTTTGAGAAGAAATATCCATCTGAGCACCCTATGAACTATTCGTTCCTGCATCCTTCACGAAAAAATCCAAAAAATAGACCCAATAAGTTTCGACAGAAAATCGCGGTTTTTTCTGGAAAAACCCTAAAAAACTGTTGAAGTTAAAACGCTCATAACTTCACTTCCCGGACTCCGTTTTGGTTGATTTTTTTTTTTAAATTGGGTGAAATTGTGAGAGGAACTCAGATATGTAATTTATTTGAGAAAATTCGACCTCCAGATACTACAGAAATAAAATAAAATAAAAATTTGCCGTCGTCCGCGGAAAAAATCCTGAAAATTTGCAGATTTTAAAAATTCAATATCTTGACTTCCCGGACTCCGTTTCGGACGATTTTTTTTTTTAACTTGGGTGTTTTTATGAGAAGAACTCAGATATACAACCCTTTTTCTGCAAATTTTTCACAGAAATATACAAAAAACTTTGAGAATGTCACGGCCCTCTTTTTTTTCTTCTCCGAAAAAAAAAATCTGCAAAAATAAAAAAAATATTTGCCCACAATGTTCGCCCAAGGAAAGTGCTCTAATACCACTTGTTAAGAACCAAATACCTGAATACAAAATATCACAATAGATCCAAAGATATCTGAATACAATCACCACACAAGATCTATGAAACCATATAGAAAACCACAATTTTATTATAGAAACCCTTGAGGTAGGGAAACATCGTACAATGGATCATATTATGGAAGGGATCATCTCTTGTTCACTTGCCTCTTCTAGGGGGCATCCTCCTATTGAGCTACCACTCCAAACACAATACTTCTCTTCATGTCTCATTACATTGCTTGAACCCCTTTATATAGTGCTACCATCACCTAAGAACATTCTAGAGGAGGAATCTTCTAAAAGTAGAACATTTTAAGAAGTCCTCTCACATTTATTATATCTAATTACCCATTTATTATATCTAACTATCATAGTGGGTCTTATTTAATAATATAGTGGACCTATTCCACCTTACATTGAATGACCTCCACTATTATCATTATGGGCCCTCTCGGCCCCCCCACTACCTCTCTAGTTACCTTACATATAACATAGTGTCAAGCCTCTATTTCTCTTGTAAGTTCTCCAACTTCTCTTGTACTACACACTAGGATCACAGTGTTGGACCTGCAATCTACAAAAATTCTTTCTAAGTTCCTGCATCCACTGATTAGTCCAAAAATTCTTTCTATGCATAGGAATAACATATCTTTATTTATTTATATCAAATTTATTTAGATCAACTCTTTATTGTAACTAAGCCCTAGCCTTCAAACTAGGACAGAATCTATCAAACATACCTAGATTCATGCTATCAAAACAAAAATTTTCATTTTTTTTACTCTTATCAAATAACAAAGCTTTAAGATCTTACCTCTTTTCTTTAGATCAGATCTCTCTCTTAGCACAGAGCTTTACAAGTCATGTAGAGTACTACACACTACAGCAACAGACCTACGCACAAAGCTTATATTTTCTCATTTCCCAGCAATCACAATTTCAGGTCCCGGCAACAGAACCATTTTTTGGCACAGGGGCAGACCCAGGGTTCAACGCTTCAACAGCGCACCAACAAAACCCTAACTATCGGCCCTTTCAGCAACACCTTCGAAGCAAGTGAAGTCTCACCCGAGGTAGAAGCAAGGGGGGTTACAGGACTCAGGTGTCTGTAACTAAGTTGGAACACAGATCTATGATTATAACACTTTGCAGAGTACTTAGGAACAACATGCATTAATATATTATCTTTATTCACATCGCAGATCAAACCCTAAGTACCATTGGCATAGTAACACTAAAGATCAAGCACTCTAATCCATCTAGCACATAGCATTGAATCAGATCTAGCATTCATTTAATCATCAATAAATCACTAAGCATCCATAGATCTATCTATCATTCATAACAATCAATGCACTAAGCATATTCAAAGCATAAACATTATAGCACAAAGAAAACCATCAACACAAGATTTACATGGTTCACCCTAGTGTGGGGCTACGTCCACCAATTGTTTCTTCTTTTTTATTAGTCTTCGATCTCTTACATTCATCTACTCATGTGCACTAAGCCACAGAGCCAAGCTTCGCACTGGACATGTGATCTGCGCACTAAGCATCAGATCCACCTTCCCAAAATCAGGTCAAGGCACAGAGCCAACTCCTCTATCACGCACAGAGCCTTACATACACAGTCTATTGCACAAAGAAACTCAGAACCACTTTCACTTAGCTAACAACAACACAACCCTTGCACTTAGTTAGATACTCCCTCTTCTACATTACATTCTTGCTTATTTATACTTTTATATCCCTTACAAAAAGGCCTAATCATCGGTAAACCCATGGGCCGACATCCCCTAAACCCTAATGAACCCCTTGCTGGGTCCACAAAACAAGTGGATCCCGCGATCTCAGATCTGCCTGGGCACTCCATCTTCGACCAACACGTCAAAGTCCAAAAAGTGGTCAAACCTGACCAAGATTTCCCCAAAACTTGGTCGAGGGCCAACAAAAAGACAAACACAGACAACAACAACAACAACAACAAATCAAATGAATCACTTGATGTGTGAAAACTAAGACCTAAAATAATATCTCAAGACTTAGACAAACATCTAGATGCAAATCATTCAATAGGTTGCAAAATAGTGGATCTGTAGCTGAACAATAATTGTATAACAAAATATCGTCAGCAAAAAATAAACTAAAACAATGGCTGGAAGAATAAGGAAATATACATTGCACACATCATAAAATCTGCATTCAATATAAGAATTGACACATAAATATTTGAGTAAGAAAACAGAGTTGTCATCAACATATATTCACTAGGTATAAAACTTTACAATTAACTGAGCAGGTCCAATTATTCTGCTGCTTCTACTTTCCTTCCAGAACTTCCCCCCTCAAAACATACAAAGACTGCATATTTAACAGAGTTGCAGAGGTTCTCATCTATATGGGATTGAGACCTAACTCTAGATAATTGTTTGTAGAATAAACTATTAATTTAACTAAAACATTGCATGGAGTACAGCATGTATACTTCCCACTGGACTTAATCAACAGAGTGGTTCTCATCACACATAGAAGACCACTTATTAATTTAATCTAAAATGATTCTGGAATTGATTAACTAAAAACTGTTATTGTCTCTGAGACTGAACAGATGCATGCGTTGGATGAACTGTAATTGGCAAAAAAACTAGGAGTGACAGAACAGAGTTCTGTATCATTTCCTGGCATGCCTGCGAGTTGTTTGATGCTTCTGGAGGGTAACTGGCTGCATGGACAGATCTCCACTTGATATGCATCTTCACTGAATTTCTGGAGCGATCTGTAACTTAGACCGAGACATAACCCTTTGTATGTGTCTAATCTCTCGGTCGTTAAGTGCACTTCGTTTCGACTCGTTAGCTACCATCTGTACTTTCAAAAAGATTTGTTGGAAAGGTCGTCAGCCCAGCGGTCGTGGAAGGAAACTTGGATTCAAGCGTCCAATAGGGGATGATATGAGCGGATGTGGATTATGTGGAGCTTATAGGTGATATGGAGAATAGTCGAGTGAACAAGAGGCAAAAGTTGAGCAGTAGCAGAAGTGTGAGTGGAGGTGATTGGAGGTGACGCAGTGTCCTGATGTCATATAAGTACGTGATTGTGAAAGTTGTCGAGGGTGGTTTGGGTCCACACCGTTTCGACCCCCACAATCTTGCACAAGTTGCCACATACCTTTCCAACAATACCATGGTTTTGATTTCAGGATCGCTCAAGGATGTTAACATTCGAGCATTTTTCGTCCCCGCAATGAAGTGTGGTCGTTGATCTTGTCACAATCTGTGATCTAGGTGGCCCTACTACTTTAGTACCCCTACTAGAGTTATATTCGTCTGCCATATTAGAAATCTCCTATTTGATTTAGTGATGGTGTCAATTTAGATGCAAAGTTTGTATAACTC
Organism: Picea engelmannii; assembly: GCA_009831015.1. NCBI lineage: Eukaryota > Viridiplantae > Streptophyta > Pinopsida > Pinales > Pinaceae > Picea > Picea engelmannii. The sequence goes on from ML793790.1 coordinate 125,043, forward strand.
CCGGAGTAGTACGGGCCTAGAGTGATGTGGCAGTCTCTCGGTACTTCGATTGATATTCTTTTCTTACTTGTCGCAAAGATCAATGGTTCTTTTTTATTTGAGATCAATGGTCCATAATTACTTCGGGAGTTTGGGCTTTGGGAATTTTCAATGCATAGTTCTTACAATCCTCTGGAGTTTTGTATTTCCTAAGTGAGAGATTTGCCTCCATGCAGCCTCTGGATTTGGACGACCAAGATTCACTTCGGGAGTTCGGGCTTTGGGAGTTTTCTTCTACTTGCTCGTGCTATCCTCTGAAATGTCGTATATCCAAAGTGAGAGAGTTGTCACCGCGTGTCCTCGTTGATGGACGATCCAGATTCACTTCGGGAGCTCGGGTGTTCGGGCTTTGGGAGTTTTCAATGCATAGTTCTTACAATCTTCTGAAATGTCGTATCTCCGAAGTGAAAGATTTGCCTCCACGTGGCCTCTAGATTTGGATGGTCCACAATTACTTCGAGATTTCGGGCTTTGGGATTCCTTTACTCACTCATCTCTGCTTGTTTCCTCCCGAAGTTTGATATCTCCTGACACGTGTCCCTTGCTTGAAGATCAATGGCCACGAGTGATTGTGGAGACTCAACTCGCTCTATATTTAATTTCCTTCTCAGTCCCCGCAATGAGAAGACGATTGCTCGTAGTGGGATCGATATGCATCATTGATCTGTTGATCTAGCAAGATCAACGATCTGGAGCGTTTCTGGGCTCGCAACTTGTAGAAACTTTAATTTTCTTCCCGATCCCCGCAATGCCTCCCCACCATCGATCTCTCTCCAATGAAATCTGACGGTCATGACTTAATCTTGCTTAATCTGACAACTGGAAATTGAATTCGTTTGTTTGCTTGTATTTCAAGCCTGACATGGTCTGCTCTGATTCATTGTCAACTTTGCAGGAGCTTACTGAGATTACAAACGAATTGGCAGACCTGGATGTCTCCTGCACACAGGAAAGGCTTGGTGGGCCTGGTGCATGCTCAATTAGTGGCAAACATGATGACAAGTATTTCAAACTCAAATCATACATGCAATTATTTTTCAAGGAAAACATAAATAATTCGGTGCAAAGAATCAGTCAAAAAATCAAATAAGGAAAACCAGGTCATTAAACAGATGGGAAACCGACTTTATCAACCAGAAGAGAAAAATATGACGAAGGCATAGGGAAATGAGAGAGGAGAGGCAGGGGTGAAGACCTAGGTTACAACAGGTTTCATAGGGTCAGATGAATTGTTTGAATCATAGATTCGTATAAGAATTTGGAATAGTGCTTTCGTTGTGAATGTCTTACTTGTTCTTGCCCCGCCTATAAGGAACAAGTGCATAGGAGTGTGCATGGTTAAGCATTTTTTAATTGCAATTTCCTTTAGAATTGTTTATTGTTCTCGATTCAACAGTCATCTGACTCTGTAGTATTCGTTATTTGCAATAAAGAAAGGATGTTTTATGACTTGAAAGCCAAGATTGATACGTTTTTCAATGACAGTTGCTCGAGGATGAGGAAAATCTGCTTGCAAGTCATAGGACTCATAGAGAGTTCTAGTTGTTTTACGGTTTCTCAATGTCTCATCAACATTGTCATGGTTTTCTAGTTCATGAACTGCACTTTCTAAATCACCCCATGTTGGATTAACATTGTATGTAAATCTAGATTCATTGGTTTGTACCGTAGTCTCATAAGTGATATACGCAACTTCCCATGTAGGGAAGTTATGTTTTAATGTGTTTTCATTTTGATCAAATGGAACTTACAACAATTGTTTTTTCTCTACAATAGTTTTCATAGTCAGTATGTTTGTTGTATTTGACAAAGCGTATTACAGAGGGTTTTTTTATTTTTGATATGGGTGCACCATTTTTTTTGTAATGTGATAGGAACTCTGCTAAGAAGATATGTTTAATAGGAGATGGATGTTGGAGATAATAATCAATAATAGAGCGACATAGTACGTCCTCTGAATTATCGGGCTCTTGTTCTAGCAAAGATGGTGGTTTAAGCACAAATGTGCATTTCTCAAGTGGAGATGTGTTTATGAAGACACATTTCCTTGAACTACAGTTGAGGGGCATGGAAAGTGCAATGTGGAATGCTTGTTGATCATACATTTGTTGAATATTAAGTAATGTATTTCCAAGTGTACGTATCATTTGCATAGCATCAATCTGACTTATTTCATGTTCTTTGTGTATTCTTCTTAATGCACTTGTCATAGATTTGTCGACCTTTGTCATGTACGAGGTACAATATGATGATGCAGCATATGCATTGAGGACATACTGTGCATATGTATTTTCATTCCACATAACTAGCATGTCCTTGGAGAAACTGTTGTTCCAAATATGGGAAAGTTTTCGTTTAAGGAAAATTGTTGGTTGTTTAAGTGTAGATTGTATGGCTTGGATGTACTCATCTTCTATTAGATTTAGCTCTGCCAAGAAGAATTTGAAGCTCATTAAGTCATCAAAGTTTCGTTGTTCTAGAAATGCAAACAAAGATCTATATTTCTCAATGAGAACATTGCCCTCTAAACTAATTGGCTCTATGATTCTTGTTGTTATCATTAGTGGCATAGGGAAGTTGTATCTGCAATGTGAATTTTTTCGTTTTTTACAGCTTCTTGTATGATAATGTCTATGAACTTTGGCAAGTTATGGATCCAAATGATCTGTGTTGCATGTTATGTATTTGTCCATAAACTACTCAATCTGTGAGTTGTTGTCCTTTCCATAGACTGGTGCACCCTCTATCCACAATAGTGCACGGTCATGCTCACTCCCTCTATTCTAGAATTCAGTCACAAAATAGTAGTCCAATATTTTTCCGAAGAAAGTTTCATCATGAAATATCAATTGCCTCAAAGCATTTATTTTATGCCTATAGTAGCGAGTACGTGTCACTAGGTCTTTTCTTATGAGGTAGCCAATGTCATCATTTTCTAATGTATCAGTTTGTTTTTTCCTTTTCCTGTTCCTATACAATGCAGACACTTTAGCCACCAACGGACCCCAGCGATGCTCTACACTTGTAAATGTGATGAAAAATTTTGGCGGTCCCAATTGTTGGATCATTGCAAAAATCATTTTCTTGTTTTGTTGCAAATAGTCAGGAGAGATGCGAATGTTTTTAAAATCTATGTATCCAATATCAGATTTTAGGATTTTTTCTAGGTTTGCTTTGTACTTGACATCTTTGGCCAATAAATGCATTCCTTGTAGCTGGTCTTTTCTTATTCGCACCCACATGCAAGAGAGCACTTTCTCAATTATTATGCGCGTTGTTTTGAAAAAAAAAAAAAAAAAATTATGTGACAGGAGAAGTCACCGCTTGAATGTAGCAGTTCCCATCGAACTATTTTTTGGTAGCTGAATCGTTCTGTGATCTCATTGGGATGTGGATCTCCATAGAACAGTGTTGGGAAGTTGATTTCCTCAGCAGATTTGTCCTTGAATATTCCAAGTGGACATTTCCCTTCAGCAAGTGCAATTTCGACAATCTTGTCTTGCAAGTCACGAATGTGTTGTGAGTCAGTGAATCCATGTATCAATGTTTCAGCAGGTCTTTCATTCTCTTATTCATCGCTTGTATCAAATTCACTAATAGTTTTGAAAGTCTGTGTAGAGTTGTCATCTCCTTCTTCAAGAACATTGTTCCAGTTATCATTTATACAGATGTTTTGTGCTTTGTACAGGGCCGTAGAACATATTCTTTTAATATTTTCATGACAACATGCACACGCACTTTACCTGTCTGGTATGCATTCTTGTATTGCAAACGTCTTTTGAGAGCTAAAACAATTGTCATTGTATCGCTAATGAATTGTGGCAAGGCTTTTTGTACAACATCTAGTTGGACATACACAATAATGATTGATCTTGTTAATCTCATTTGGGGTCGTTTATAGCCCCAGGGTCTGATTTGTGCAAATCCAATTCGCAGAGACACAAGTCTCTCTTCAAGTTTTGTAAGTGTACTTACATCTGGTAGTGGTGTGTTACATCTTATTTGGTCAGGCATTGCAAAGTGTGGAAGTTTTCCATTTTCAAGTGATTGTTTGCATGGAAGACAAATATTGTCATTGAAAAATGTTTTATCATTTAGTGTCAAGCCAAGGTATTATGTTTGCAAGTTAGGGGTGAAAGACTTAGTGCTTTTTGCGAAATTCAATTGATCGCAAACTTCACATGCAATGGAAGGAGTGTCTTTAATTTGTTTCATATAGATATGTTTTGCATCTCTCTTCCCTAGACAAGCACGCGTAGTAAGTGTTTGTTGGTTTTCATTGCTAGCAGTGCATGGTGTTGGCTCTAGGCCACGATATGTGATTTTTTCCTCTCGGTCGGTACCATGACCATTGTGGGATATGTGGTTGTACCTGTTTCTCTCACGCATCTATTTTTTCAACATGTGGTAGGTTAAATTATGGTTGCCACTGGGAACTAGTTTCACTTATTGAAAAGCCATGTTGAAGGTGTAATCAACATTTGTTATGAGCATTGTATCCTCACCATCTGGATGGTGCAAACGGTGATATTCTTTTTCATTGGACATGTGATGTTTGTGTTCAGTAGAAAGTGTGAAAATGCGATTGTGTTGTACATGAACATTTTTTTTAGGTTGTGATATGTGATTTTCTATCTAGAAGGAAGCGTACCAATGTATTTTTTTCTCTCACATATGACATTTTTCAAGTTGTGATAAGTTAGTCTACGCATTTTGTTTAAGCTCTGTATGACCTCATCACAACTGGGATGAGTTTCATTCTAATTAAATAGCATGTGATGCTTATGCAGATTTGATACGGTTTGCGTGGCATAGATAGTGGATCCTAAACTGGTAGTATTTCTTATCAAAGGTTGATAATGGATGTGTGGCGTATTTGGTTTCAACGACATGATGTCAATTGTTCGATTGTAGTTTGAATCAATACAGTAGGAATGGACAATACCATCCGATAGTGCCAACCATACCTGGATATTTACTCTAAATATGATAGATAGCCATTGCAAATAGAATCTGCCACCCTCTACATTTCCTTTCTCATATGGCATTGCCATGTTTACAAGGTATTTTTGTCAACTTCCAATTATCGGCATACTTTCTAGGAGATATGGTAAAAGGTGTTGATGCAAGCAGTTAAAAGCATGTTGACTTCCACCTATAATTGCATTGCAAAATGATTGCACAATGTAAAGGCGTAGCGAGTGCACATCGAACTCTGTTGCTACCAAATAGCAAATTTCATTGAACAGACTATCTCCACAGCTAGATGCAATAGTTGTCTCTATGTGCAATCCATGGGAGTGTATATGATGCATAATTTGTTTCCAATGCGATTGAAGGTCTGTGCAAATGAGGGACAAGTAAATATGAGGTCCTCCAAGATTCCATATGGATAATTTTCTATAGAGTAGTGGTTCATAATGACCACTGACAGGATTGGCATCATGGAACAAGATGCAATATGGATCCCTAGATGCAGTTCTGTTTAATAGTAGATATCTTGTTTTTCTTATTAATGACCATATTCCAATTGATATATTCAACCACTTGGACATCCACCGTATACAAAATGTATCTCCCCAAAGTCCCCTCTCATGTGCAGGCAGAGTTGCAGATGCAGACAACCGCATCTTTGAAAAATACTTAGTGACATCATGTATTCCATGCAACTGGAAAAGAAAATCAAATGCCAATTCGTATTGATATGACTCTAATGCCTCAACGTCGCAACTTTCTAAACAGGCCAAGAAATGATCTATCAATCCATTGAGTAGGTCAGTCGAGGAATAACAAAAATGTAATAGAACTTGAAATGCATCGAAGAGGCAATCTCCCACAATATACGAGAATGCATCTAATCTAGAAATCCCATTGCTATGCAATACCTAGTCGATGTTGTCATGTACAATGGAGACTGTATCTATTTCATAGCACTCAACATCTATTACTTGCTTCATCTTTTAAGTTGTGATTTTCAAGATGTTTCTTAGCTATATATAGATAATATGCAAATAGGAAAAAAATGAAAAATGAAAACTATAAGTTTGAAACTGCATACCAATTCCGCTATGTATCATTCAACCTTCCTCGCGTCAAATTCAATGTCCTATGGTCGCTATAGAATACGACAAACAAACAAAGTTATAGTGAACAATGAACCATACAGAAGAGACAACGCAAATGAAATAACACTATAAATTTCCTCAGCACAAAGACCGATTATTTAAGACATATCAGTTTTTGAACTTATTCTACGTGTGCATCCTATAAGCATTTCGATAGACATTGTATATAGTTTTACAGTCCTATTCACCATTTATTTTCATCCCCACTCTTCACAAATCAACACCAAAATAAATTTAAAGCGACTTCTTGATGTCCTCCACTGAGAAAACCCATATAGATGGTTTGTCGGATAAACAAAAGCAGAAGAACTAGGCATTACATACTTTTACCACATGAATGGGACCAACACACAGCACAACTTCTTAAGGTTTAAATTATCTTACAACACGAAGAAGATATTCTAAGATGTTTCAATTATCTTACAACATGAAATCCAGTCTAATACAGATCAGTGAAATGACCATTCAGATTACAAAGAACCATTTCTACAAGACAAGATTCATATATGAAAACGGTGACGGAAGATGCTTTGATGGACACAAAGGACAACATAAAACCAACAGCTAAACGTGGTTTTGATCCAGAGAATAAAAGCATGCCCTATCACAACCTGGAAAGAAAGGATGGCAAAGTCCTGGTAGATGCTTCCTCTGCAATGACAACTCTGAATTCGTTTTGTAAACCCCTTTCCATTGTTATTTTCCAAAGAGCTATGGTACGATGTTCAGGACATGGAAGTGGGCATATGTGATTGGAAGAAAACAACCTAAAAAAAAATGCACCAAACGTATGGTTTTCAGGAATAGAAAATATGAGGAGAACATTCGATTTCTTTTTTTATATGTCAATGTGGCTACAATAGATGTGGGTTATGTGTCCAACATTGACATTCAAAGGGGAACAAGATGTTTTGGAAGGGAACAGCCTGGAAAAAATGCACCAAACATATGGTTTTCAGGACCAGAAAATATGAGGAGAAAATTCGATTTATTTTTTTATATGTCACTATGGTTGCGACAGAGATGGGTTCTATGTTGAACATTGATGTTCAAGAACAAGAACAAGACAACAACACACTCATGTTTCTCTAGTCGTAGTAGTCACACACAAAGGTGTTCTGCAAGAAGATTTTGACTGAGGCATTCCTAGTATTCAAAATTTTTACTTGCAAACTGCAAATAGTAAACAACAAACAGCGAATAGGAATGAAACCATGGCACTGAAACTTACCCGTGAACGAGGAACGACAGAAGCGCAGTTCCAATCACGGATGCAGAACCCCAACCGTGCAAACTGCAGCAACAGGTCCAACTGTCGATGCAGGACCCCAACCTTGCAAAGTTGAAGCAAACAAGAGCAAGCAACAAACAACAAACCAGTGAACAAGCAGCAAGAGGTCCAACTGCAGCTGCAATACCTCAACCTTGCAAAGTTGAATCAAACAACAATAAGCAGCATCAAGCGAACCAACGAGCAAGCATCGACCAGTGAACCAGTAACGTTGGTGAATAACAATATTGTCCAAATTCACTACAGAAAAGACTATATCCAAAAATCAGAGGAAATTGTATTGTAACACGCCTGTTAAGTAAACATTTAAGGTTGTGAAGCATGTTAGGTAAACACTTAAGGCTGTCAAAACCGTCAAATGATCTCCCGTTGTGTAAACATTTAAGAAAGAATGGATATCTAAACATTTCAATAAAAATAGTAAAAATTATCGCGTTGTGTAAACATTTAAGAAAGAATGGATATCTAACATTTCAATAAAAATAGTAAAAATTCAAAAAGACTGTCAACTAATTATCGATGCATGACTAATAAGGCTAACCAACTTATTGGCATTCCTTGCTGTAAGGCTTTCAAAGCAACAATAAAGAAAAATGGTACACCTTAGATATGGCAGTAATAATTAAAAATGGCAGCCTACGTAGTTACGGTGATATTGCACAGCATACATACCTTGCTGCAAGGCTTTCAAAGCAACAATAAAGAAAAATGGTGCACCTTAGATATGGCAGTAATAATTAAAAATGGCAGCCTACGTAGTTACAGTAATATTGCACAGCATACATACCTTGCTGCAAGGCTTTCAAAGCAACAATAAAGAAAAATGGTACACCTGAGAGATATGGCGGTAATAATTAAAAATGGCAGCCTATGTACTTAAGAGTAATATTGTACGGCATAGTAAGGCTTTCAAAGAAACAATAAAGGAAAATGGTATACCTCAGAGATATGGCGGCGATATAAATATAATTTTGAGTGTATTGCGGAGTTCAGTTTTATATATTTGAGAGATTTGCTCGGTTCGTTCATGGCATAACCTGTATTGTGTTTCTCACTGAGATTTAGACGAGATGGGAAGGATGAATCTCTGTGTTGTCTAGCTTTTAATCATAGCGGGGATTGTGTTTTCTGTAAACAAGAGAACGGATCCAGGTCAAATTAACCCAGTGCCTGTTCTGGGCGGTGGATGTGGTGGCGTCGACGGTGGCGATGCTCTGGGTGGTGAAAATGGCGGCTTCGGTGGTGGAATGTCGGGAGCAGGAGCGGGGAATGGGTGGCGGCGTCGTTCGGAGGATTATTAGTGGCGGAGGAATTTACAGGTCTTATGTCATGTGTTCGGACTCGGGGCATAGACAGCTCGAGTGGGCCTAATGGTTAAGAACATGTGTTTCCTCTTTAGAGGTTACAGGTTCAAATCCAGAGGGGTAGGGTATGTATACCTTCGTAGACTTTACTAGTCAAATACCTTGGCAGAGGGGGTACCTTGTCCCACAAACAAAGAGGTCTCATACACCAATTTGGTGTGCTAGCTTAGTCGTGACCTTAAAAATAGATTATTATTATTATTGTATTTTTAAATATAAATTTGTTTTTATAAACTTATTATTGGCTTTGTTATTTAAATAAATAGTTTTCAAATAGAATTTACATCTAGTTATTTATTTAGCTCATTTTCAAATAGAATTTACATCCAGATATTTTATGAGGTTAATTAACATAATTTGTTTTCAAATAGAATATTTGATTAAGTTAATTAACATAAATATATTTTCATATAAACTTTATATTTAATGATTTTTAAAATTAATTAACATAATTTGATATCAATTTGTTTATTTCCTTAAATTAATCAACATAATTCCATGAAAACCAACTAAAATTATGGTGAAAGTATCATTAATAAATTTAACCAATTAAGTTTCAAGTTTATAAACTAGTCTACTCATACTAAAGTTTGATAAATTCTAGATTTACTTATGTTATTGGGAAATAAAGGGGAATTGTAAAGGATCTGAAAGCTTTGTACATATTCATAAAATCATTTTGACATCATGTTTAGAAAATATGGCAAAGTTAAAATGCAAATGTCTACATGTGAAAATCACAAACCTATGGAAGTGACAAGTACATGAAAATGACATGCAATGGACCATCAGCATGGAGAGGAAACATTTTTGGTAAATGATTTTTTATTTCTATTATATTAAAACAAATCACTTTTAGAGGAAAAATGGAAAATGTTAATAAAAGTATGAGCATAGAGCACTTCAACTAATTTCTATCTAAATTTGTTCATGTCAAAAATAATGTCGCTTTGTGTATTGCTTTTGTCACTACATTTGAGGTCAAAAAGCGACCTTAATTTTGAAAGAAACCCTTTGTATCGTTTTGGCTTTGAAATTGACCATAAGTCCAAAAAAACTTATTAAACATTAATATATTGACACCTATAAATGCCATATAATTATGATGGTCTTTGTGATTTAACTTTATCATTGCAATGAGGTGCGAGTGGGAATCTCCTTGATCCCAGAGGAAATAAGTTAGTTACTTATGCTTAGGACCTAGGGACCACGACAAACAATATTGTCGAAGCATACGCTCTATATGCAGGGTTGAGATTGGCTAAAGAGTGCAACCTCTCTCATATGTCGATCTTTGGTGACTCTATGCTAATCGTTAAAGCAATACTCAAAAGACAACAGTGGAGAACAACCTCTTAAACTACATCCTTCAACAAATCATGTCTCTTACTGAAATCTTTGGGGAATTCAGTATTTTCCACATTAAACGAGATCTCAACCCCATTGTCGACCTGGGCTAAGGTGGGATCAAGATTGAACAAAGGGGAACTTGATATAAATGGAGTAAGGGGGGCATCCCCCATCCCTTAACTCTTTAATGATGTGATTTGTTGTAAGTAACTAACCTCCCTCCATCCTCAATCATCAGGGCTCTATCATATGTGCGAGGAGTAATGGTGTGTGTGTGAGCCTTCAATTGAGCATGTTCCTTGGTATTTTAGGCAATCTTCAGGGTCGAGATATGGATTATGGGTCTGTGAATCTTCATGAGTTCGATGTTGGGGTGAATGGTACTAATTTGAGTGTGGATCAACTTGTGCTTGTTTTTGGTTTGAGAAGAAGCCAATCCTCAAGGACCTTTATGTCGGTAGTGGCTCAGTGGTGGCATATTTTAGGTCTCATGTCTGGTGTCTTCTCTGGTTCGAGGCATCGCCAGGTGGCCTTCAGGTCCTTCTTTGGTTTCCTTTTTATGCCTCATGGTATCGATGTTGTGTTTATTTTATGCAACTATTGTTCTTGTTTCTCTACTTTCTGCATTTGTTTCAGTGGAAGAAGAAGAAACTTTACCGTGGGCTAGAGTAATTTCAGAGCTTGGATACAGGGGAATTCTATGGAACCGTCAGTGAGTGATTTCAAGAAAATCCTCAGGCGCCATGAAGAGTTCGCTCAGGCCAATAATGAGACCCTTTAGTAGCTAATGGCCAACATCACTGAATTCAAGGATTCAATGGTTGGGTTAACTTGAAAAATGGAGGAAAAGTATGGTGCTTTTGAGGTAGCGCTCATGGATCTTTCCCACCGAATGGACGAAGTGGAAACCACTCTTCAACATCTCAAAGTCCAGGTCCTCCCTTAGTGCTCAGTCTCATATTCAATTAATTATGGTAGACTTTCCCCCCCTAATGTTGTAGTTGGAAATGACTAGGGGAAATTGGAGCACAATACAACCCCAATGGACATAGAAAACATGCATTTGGTCCCCCCAAGGGCCTATGACGTTTAGGACTCTGCCTCCAATATGTAGTTTATGGTTTTTAAGACTTTTTGGTTCCTAGGGAAATTTTGTAAAGATGTAATCAGTCTTGATGACCATAGACAAGGGCCTGTGAGGGTTGGAAATTTTGTTGTTTATGTCTTAGTTCTTAAAATACTTCAGTGATATGCCTTGCTTTGTAGACTGTTTTTATGATGTTTTCTTTGGCACAACCTTTTTAATACAATACATGTTCAGTTTTTGTTTAAAAAAAATATTTATCATCGCAATTGTCATTACTAGAATTCTTTCCACGCACTTTCCAAAAGTGTCAATGTGTGTGTGTAAGCATTGGTTTATCCACATATAAACATCGATTTAGAAACATATAGACATTGATTCAATTACATCCATATCAAAATCAAAGAAGATACCTACTTGGGGTCTGCTTCTCAAGTAAAACTCAATTAAATGACATTTTTTATAGATGAAAAATATAATTAGTATGACATTATGGATAAAAGAATGAGGATGATGTTCAATATCACTCTTATAAACCTAACATATAAATCTACCTAACCAAATAAGTCACCCCTTTATAATGAAACCAATAAGTATAAAATACATTTAGTCCTCTCACAATATTGCTCGTGTGATCAATATTTCAACATTAGAGTTTGTTGGTTTGTTCATTCAATGTGCATTAAGGTTTGAAGAGAGATAGGGTTTTGTTGGTTTGTTCATTTGAGATCGTGATGATTGTAGCCACAAGGAATACACCTAATCGAGATAAAATGTGTTGCATTTGGTGATGTTTGCAAATATTTGGAAAACACTTATTATTTGAAAAGGCATCAATTTGTGAAGCATACATCAATGGATTTTCAACGTATTCCTATTATGAAAAAATGCCTCTTTTTGATCTTTATGTCAATTCATCCCAGCTCCACATTGTCGTCATCAACCATGGTTCATGGAACACAATACCAAAATAATTGTAGACGTGCTTTTGAATGTCAAAAGCATAACTACATTCATTATTGATAGATCTGTCAAATCCACTAATGAAATTCTAACTTGCCTCCTTGGCACCTATTTTCCAAGCAGTGACTAGAGGAGTATGCTTGAAAAATAAATGTCCATTGTTAAGCAGATCATAAGTACCCCATGGCATCATTTCAACCCGATTGTTAGACTCAAAGACATTGCTTTGTCAGATACTATTCAATCATCATGTTCCATCAATACAAGTCTAAGTCATGACATCCATTATTATCGGACCCATATCGACCAAAGGTTACAGAATAACTAGTTTAGATTTTGAAGATTATAAGATTATGAGGCTTGACTTGGAATATAATAAGTATACTTGTTATAAAGGTGCATTATCTTTGTGTAGACACCACCCGTTGTAGCAGGACCCTCAGAGAAATGATTTATAAGTTGATTTTGTTTGTTGTGTGATGTACTTGCTTGCATGCAATAAATTATGATCATAAAACATTATAATTTGTGTGTACCTGTTATATTAAAATGTTTAAAATATCATTTTCACA
>ML793790.1:140805-159600 GCA_009831015.1 Picea engelmannii
TCTTTTAATTTTTTTTTTTAATTTGGGTTTTGAATATATCTTTTAATGTGTTTTTTTCTTCATTTTAAAAAAAAATTATTTGCAAAGATTTTTTTCTTTTTATTTATTTATTTTTTAATGTAAATTAAAAAAACTAATTAATTTGTAATAAATTTTCAAGTGATCATTTGGTGTCCAATTTTGGGTTGTTTGTTTGCATGGGATATGTTATCAAGGCCACAATTTTAATTAGGTCGTAAAGAGTTATAATTTTAATGTTTAGAAAAAAAATTGCTTTAGGTAGCATCAATTTTTTATTTAGGTGTTGATTTTAAGGTTTTTCTGAGTTATTGTATGAGTTTGGAAGGCCATAATTGAAAAATGTTGTAATTTTGACCTCGTTAAAAAAATGGTGCTACCAGTAGCACCACTTTTTGATTTGGGGTTGATTTTCATGTTTTTTATGCAAAAAATATGAGTTTTAAGGGCTAGAGTTCTCGCTTTGAGGTCACAGTTCTCGTTAAGTCAGTAACTTTGTTATCCTAATATCAATTCCATGTCGTACTATATTAGTCAATCAAAATGGTTTAGAATTCAAAAAAGATGCATGTCTTAGACAATTTTTTATTATATAATTTGGAAATAGGTGAAACGTTGCCTAAAGCAACCCAAAATTGTCTTGAATATCAAAAGAAGAATTAATATGCTAACACATTTTCCAATATTTTTTTTAACTAAAACCTTCTAAATTTTTCTATTATATACAAAATAGAGTTACAACCCATCTGAGAAGACTTGCCAAAAAGAAAACCATTATCACGCTTTTCTCCCAATCTATAAAAAAAAGTTACTTAGATCTAACATCATCTATTATCTTATCGAGTGTAAGTTTTCCCATTTTTGGAGTACCTCTGATAGGCCCAGGTGCAATGCTATCCACATGTATAGCATAATCCATTTCCTACTCCAATGCCAAAGACATTATGATATTATCACTGCAAACACAACAAAACTCTAAGATGTACCTTTAGGTTTTAAGTAATTGAAATAATTTTACTCTAATGTTTATGCCAAAAAAGTTACATTTCTTGTATTGGTAATATAAAAGGAGGAGATACTAACATGAGGTATAATCATGGCGTTGATACTAAAAATGATGATATTTTAAGGAAATGCTTTACATTTTTTGTATTGGTAATATAAGAGGAGATACTAACATGAGGTATAATCATGGCGTTGATACTAAAAATGATGATATTTTAAGGAAATGCCTTGACAAGCTTTGTGAATGTTGCATTGAAATTGCCTCCATAAGGAGGAGGTGCCCTTATTGTCATTTTCCCATTTTTCTCACAAGTTTTGTTAACTAACTTAGAGTCTTTAGGTTACCTTCCAATGGTTTAACAATTAACAGATATGAGCATCCTTTGATTATGCATTGGATCGAGCTTATCCCAATCCATGTTTTCCAAAATCATAGATAATTAAGAATGGGTTGGATCTCCATTACTTGAAGGTTTCCTCCAAATCTGGCAATGTAATTCTCCAAGATTAAGTTGTGCAGGTTAAGTATGCCAAGAGATGTATGATTTTTTATGTCTTTCCCCACATTGATGGTTATCAAAAGTTTGTTGAAGGTTTCAAACTCTGGCTACCTCCACAAAAATGTTATGATATTGAAACCAGATGTAGCAAATCTTGTATAAACCACCCATAAGCACATTTATGTTGGTGTTGGAATACACATGAATGGAGATCATCATGATATGCATTTTATTAATATGATACACATATAAATACATGATATATGACCTTTGAATTCATCTTCCAAGAGGTCTCTTGGACTCCTAATGATAGTTCATATTCACTTGTGACCTTTCATATTCCTTCTCAAGTGAATAATCATAACCCTAATGGATTAGGTTTCTAATTCCCCCCTTTAATCCGAAGGGGTGTATGTGAGTCCAAGCAAAGAGCTAAAATATGGAAGTAGACAGTTGCTAATGGTTGAATGTGCTCTCTGAATATGGTGGTTTTGGGATGACCACAAACCAAAAGGCTAGCAGAAGTTGATGTCTTCTACTAAATGGTGGTTTAAGGAAGACCAGAAACTTTAGAACTTGGCTCTAAGGCTCAATGGTTCTCGGATCATTTCCTAATTTAGCTATAAGCTTATGTCTTTTTCTAATTGGAAGTGCTCTCAAATGGTGGTTTAAAGATGACAACAAACTATTGTTTAGTAGAAGTCATAAATATTCTACTAAATGGTGGTTTAAGGAAGACCACAAACCAATTCATGTTGATGGAATATGGATCTGACTCTGGCTGGCTTCTTCCTGTTCGATTGATAGGACTTTGAAACTTGAGGCCTAGCTATCGATCACTAATATTATTCCCCCCTGTCGGAGACAATATGAGAATATGAAAATATTTCCACTGCAAGATGCGTCAAAACTTGAGAATGAATTCTTTGGTATGACCGATATATCTTCTTGTCTATTGATGACCCTTGCCAATAAGTGATCCACCATAGTGATTCTTTACTCTTGCAGGTGTATTACATTTGGAACATTTGTCTGGAGGATAACTCTGCTTTCCACAATGTTCAGAAGGATGAACATCAAAACATTGATCCTCCATGTGGCCAACTCGATGAAAATGTTGGAATTTAGGAATCTAATCTTGAATTAAAGTAGTGAAGATGAATTTTCTTGAAGGAATCCAGCACTCTAAGACTATATTGGTTTGGAATAATTTGGAATGTTATAAGTCACTTCCATTTTGTATCTAAAATCTATTATGTTCTTGTTGTTGATGATTTATTCTCAAGATCTGATGATGGGCTTGGAAAGTGCAAGCAGAACTTGTTTATGACAAATCTCATCTTCATTTGAATATGCTTCTGAAGTGGTGTCACCGATTTGATCATGTGTTGATTATTGATAGGAATCATTCTCAAATTCAAATATAAAATTGTGGACTAGTTCAGAATGTTGATTCTTTTTTTTTATTTCATCTTGTTGGAGTTGTGATTCAAGCTAGAGAAATTTGATTTTGTCTTGTGAATCTTGTAAACATGTTACAACATTAGTGAGAGTTTATTTGTCAATTGTGACCGTATTGTCGGCAGTAGAGAGTATTAGAGTATTCAGTAACTCTAATAATTCATCAATTCAATCCATTTAAAGATTAACTTAGACCTCAAATGGTTTCTTGCAACCCCACCCTTTAACAATCAGACTCAAAATTTCAAACTCAAAAAATGGAGGGTGTCGGATTCTACCGAAAATGCACCCGTTTACAATGTAATTCAACTTAATTATAAAAAAGTACAAGTAAACTTACAAAAAGAGTATTTGCAAGTTATAATTATTCTTGATTTTGGAGTTCAATTGATCTTCGGGATTGAATGTGTCATCTCTTATTTTCCAAAGAGTCAAATAGAGAGAAAGAATTGCCAACTTATTGGTCCATTTTCCAAAAGCTAAACACTAGAATAAACTGAATATTTACCCCTGAATAGGTCACACGTGCCTATGCATTTGTGTTGACATAAAATTTCACACACAAACTATTCACCCCAACTATTAATTAATCCTCCTGCAATTGAAAGACATACACCCTCATACTCAATAGCACCTGCAATTGAAAGACGTACACCCTCATACTCAATAGCACATGCAATGTACTAAGTGTTTCCTACATAAGCCCTTAGGTTTCATGGAAGAATAAGATAGTTGATGGGTTTTAACAAAACCAGATCTTGGTCAACTTAGAAATATGGGAAAGTTATGGGCCTAATGAGGAAATAGTAGGAAAATCAATTCCCAGACTCAGATAATGTATACAAATGAGCATATGGGTGTTTATGAAATGTGAAAATAAGCACTTGGGTACATGTGAAATGGCTTAGAAGAAGATGAAAATGAGCTCATGGTTATGCAACCCGAAATGGGGAAATGAAAAGGATAAGTGTGTGAGACAAAGGTGGATTATATCTTAGAAGAAAACATTGACATATAGGACCTTGGAGAAGCAAGAATACTGTGCAGGGAAGGTGTACTAGATGAACTACTATTGGTTTATAAAAATACAGGCAGGATCAAGACCCACCATCAAAATACGCATTTCACTTTTTGGAAAATATATGTAGAAATTTATGATCAAATAGATGCAAGGTTAATCAGTATAAGAAAGGGAAGGACAACCTTTGTGCTCGAGGAAAACGATAATATGATCGAAAACAATCAAGTTATGGTGGCCAAACAAAACTTGTGTTTCAAAAGAAGTCACACAAACTCCATCATGAGATGACTGGAAGTCGACTTTATGAAGCTGAAGGGGGGCGATTACATAAATTAGTGCAGGAAAGATCTTGTCTAGGGTAATGCTCATAAAGTAATCAATTGTGTGAGTATAGAATAAATTATATCCTTGACACAATACTGTCAACTCTAGCAGCAACAACATTATAAGATTATTTTCTATAGCGGCATTTGGAAAGCGAACAAGGGATGTGAATTTTAGGCGGGTGTAATAGACTACTTTTAAGATGAAGGAATTAAGTCAATTGACACACCCAAGCTTCAAAAGATCCCAATACATTTAGACTTTCAAATTCCAATGCATACGTATAGATTGAATAGGGATAGTAACCTTACCAATTTACTATCAATCTGACTAGAATTGTTATTGGTAGGCATAATGACAAGGGGTATTTCTCACCTAGTACCATCCAATGACACGCCTAGCATTCTATTAGGATTTGAAAACAATATGTAACAATGGCTAAATCCAATACATTTCTTTAGTGCCGAGGGATTAGGGTTCACCTCAATTAGACCCAGTAAATCACTAGTCTATGTAGAGCTACTTGATAACTCTCAGCAAGGACAACAAGAAATCCATTATCGACGTTGATTTGCATGAAATCGACGGTGGAATGAACATTTACCATCAACATGCTAGGAGAAATAGGTTCGCACCAATTGAGAATCAATTTTATAGTCCCTTGTTGATGTGGAGTCTAAGCATATTGTCGTTGACATTGATGCAAAGTTAACTTGCATTTTTCAACAAACCCATTTATAGCATAGCATATGATCATGGAATTCCAAGACATTAAATCTCTCCCAGACATTTTTTCAAACACATGTTGTGCATCCTCGAGACTTTCACATTTTGAATAGATATTTTCTAAAGCATTACACATAGAAACATCTGATAGAAATATTATTCTAATCAAATAAGAGTGGATTCCTCTTCCTTATTATAGAGCTCATAGATGGGTACATGCCTTGAGAATGCTAGGAAAAATGAAAGACTCCATCTCCAATCCTTTGCACTACAATTGATAAGACATTGTAAGATCTTTCGAGTAGCATCCATCTATATCATACACCATAATCATTGAAGGCCATGAAAACACGTTTCGTTTAAATATTTTATCAGACAACATCATTGCATCTTCCATATTTGTGCAATTATCATACATGGTTATAACCTTGGTTTCTAAGAATGCATTCATGTTTGAACCACTTTTGATCATGTGGGCATGTATTTCCTTTCCTATAACAAGAATTTTTCATGTTTGCGTGATAGAAGAATATGTATCTGACTTTGAAGGGATGGTACAAGAAAAAACAACATTTCCGTTGGTGTTGTTGTTTTAACACAAGAAGCAATAAAAGTAATAGTAACCTAATCTCTCCATATCTTCTATAGTGATGCATGTTACCACTCAAAATATTGCTAAGGAAAAGTCACCCCCTACAAAGGAGAGCTTGGGGCAATGACTAGGAAAAGCACCCATTGTCAACTCAGTGGCCTTTCCTCTTCACTTTAAGGCTAGTGTTTATAACCTAAGGAGGGTATTCCTAAAGGGTCAAGACTAAGTCCTATCATTGTATCTAGAAGGAGAAGGTTCTAGAGTTGGTTTGACTTGGATCTTGACACTATCCTCTCTTAAGGGTAAGACAATCAAGTAGTAGTGAAGAAATTCCAAAAACATTAATTGTTGATGAGATCACAGGTAAGTATAGCATAGAAAACAATGCTCATTCAAAATTTATTGAAACATAAAGTGTGTTACTTCCAATAGTAAAAATGCCAAAGTAATAAAGCAATGTACCTGTTGAGATCAATTCCTGCTTCTGAAATTTCCCTACCCTTTCTATTTTCCCAACTTCTTTTTTTCCATTTATTTTCCCTCTTCTATACCTACCCTCATTCCCCTTTTCTTTTCTCCGTTCTCTTTTCCCTTTCTACTTACTATACTTAGTCATGTCTCAAAAACAACGGGTTTGAAGGTTGGAGGACTCGCGGATCTTCACCTCCATACATAATCCCATATCATGAGTCCGATCGACCATTGTGTTATTATGTACTTAACCTTTTTGCAACCGCGGGTTCGCGGGTTCAAGATTTCATATGCCAAGTTTCGTGATATCTATTTTGCACCCAAAGACTCGTGATCTACATTATGACCGTCAGACTTGTCGCAGGTACCGAGCTCCTAAGTGTCCCATTTCTCTTGTATTGAGTCTAACTGACCATAGTGCAACACTTAGCCTATTTTCGATCATTCGCAAGCACGGGTTCACGGGTTCCCAGGTTCACAAAAGTTCCCAAATTCAAATTGCTCTCGTTCGTCCCCGCCATCTTTTTGCTTTTCCCAATATGCATTTAAGTATGGTTTAATGCTAATAATTGATCTTGCAGGTTTCATAAATATCGTCATTAATAAGCGAAGGGATCAAGAATATTTCGCATTAAACCACATTAAAGCATGATTTGCCAAAGATTATATTATTGTTATCTATCTCAAGAGTTCATTTCAAGTATTATCTAGTTAAAAGAACACTCCTGTCAACCTATGGCAGCAACATCTCAACAACAGTTCTGCGGTGATACTTTGAATATTTTTGGGCGTGAAGACTAGAACTTTCAGTGATCCAAAGCGTATTCCTATTATTCATCTCCTTCTGCTCAAAAAGAAGTGATATGTACATACAGAATTTCTCGTGTAGGGTGTGTCCCTGAGGTTTTCGACTGCAAGGAACTGGTTGCATGGTGCGTTGAGAAATATGCATCGAGTCAGCGAATCATACAACTCCAAGATCGTTCCCCCATCTCTCTTTCACCGCAAATATTTTGTAAGATGTTGAAGCTCCCTGAACTAACACTTACCTTCAAAGGAGATGATTGCAGGGATTTCCTAAAAAGGCATGATAACAGCCTCGACCTCTTGCCTGATTTCTTGGAGAATCTTGCGGCTATCCCAAAAGTCATTACTAGGATTCAGGTCCACTCGTTTAAAAACCCCTTTCAGGAAATTTCTTAGTTGTTTACCAGGATGATAGGCCAAGAAAGAACCGCCACCATTTCTTGAATGATTCTTTATATTTAATATTTTATAGTTAAAGAGAAAGCTATTTTCGATTGGGGAAAACTAATTTCCATTGAAATCTCCTCCCAATTGTCACAATACAAAAAAGACAAGAAATTCTTCATGGCTTCTTATTTGGTGTTTACAATAGCATATTGCTGTCAATTTCCAAAATTATCTATCTGTAAGAGGGTGAACTGTGAACTTGATCAAGTTACCTTTTGTTACCAAGCATTGTGGAGACACGAGGCTTATTTTCAATTTTATGAAGTTTACAATGATTTTGTTTCAGTTTTCAAAGGACTATTGTTTGCTAAAGATACCCCCAGAATATTCGACCAGGAAAATAAATTATTGGATAAAAAGGGGACGCTAAAGAAGACGGAAAATCACAATGTTATCAGGATTTTAGGTTGTAAGGAAAAACCCTCTTTTCTTCCTTACCATGTATCTGATAAAATATTATCACGGAAGTGGCAAGGCAGTGTAATTTATGGCTGCACTTTTTCCATGAGAAACGGAAAAAGAAATCCATACCCTTACATTGGAAAATTGGAGACTTTATATTCAGGAATATAAACAAAATCGATGAGTTTGTGAACCACTTCCACAATGTGAATTTGAAATATGCTGAAAAGATAAAGGGGTTTGACCCTAACGGAATTTTCGTGGAACATATGCTAGCAGTAGTATTCAACAATTCATTTATTCATATTGTTATGAGTGAAGAAGAAGATAAAAACTTAGGTGATCCTTCTCATAATGTTGGTGACTTGGAAACAATACTTAGTACTAATGAGTTTTAAAAGAATAAAGGAAAGGGTCCTAGCGAGAAGAGAGCCCAGTCCCCAATTGTTACTCCTAAAACTACCACATCTCGGAGCAATGCTCTAGCGGCCCACTGTTATGATCCAAAATGCTCAAAATATCATAAAATAACAGAAGTACACACCATGTACAGAATGTCAACATGGAGCACAACTCCAATATAGATAAGTTACACAATAACTCCTTAAATAATAGGGGAACCCCCTCCAAATAACCAAATACCTTTCATACTTCACAATTCACCTCTTAATAATGAATACACGATCTCTTATATATAGTTATTCACACTTGCACATGAGGCCCCTTTATCACTAGGTCGACCCTATTACATATGTATTTACACATTACATGTACATTTAGGCCCATATATTCCCCCCCTTGGGGTCATATCATATACATTTAGCCATATATATGGCCCCCCTTAGGTCATAACATAGTACCCTCCTTCAAAAAGCTTTGTCCTCAAAGCTTTGTATTTAAAGGCTTCACATGTGATGAAACCAAGTAATATGACTTTCTTATGTTCTTGCTTTCTTCATTCCATTGTTGATGATCTATCCATCAAAAATCAATTATTTTCAGTCTTAATCCTTGGTGTCTAGTTGTTGAATAATTTTATTTCCTTTGATTCCATGTATTTTTGCTGAAGCTTCTCCAATTTGTAGTCGTTGTTGGTCTCTGATAATAGCTTGTTGAAGAGTAGTTTGGTGTTGCCTTGTTCCATGAATATTGATGTGTATTCCATCTTCTTCCTTCATAATGTTGATATCGTCCTTCTTTTCTTCCTTGAAATGTTTCTTGGTAATGAGGGTGTCGATACGGTTTCACATTTGATGGTCTTCCTTCACTTTGCACATGCATTTCATCTATCTTATTTTCAGCGATAATGGAATCCTCGATCATATTTTCTTGGTCTTTGATTACTCTAGCCTTCGAGATAATACCATCATATTTGGCATGTACATCCTCTAGATGGAGTTCAACTTCTTCAAGTATCTTTTGTTGACTTTCTTGAATCTTGTCTTCTTTCTCCTTTTGAAGTTGCAATGTGATCCCATCTAACAAATTTTGACGTCCTTCTTCAATTATGGTTTGTATTTCTAATTTTACCTCATCTGTATTTAAGGATTCCTCAACCTTCTTGCAAATTTTCTCTTGCAGTCTTTTGGTAGATTCTTCATCCAAGATTCTTATTTCTTCTTTATTTTGACAATCCTTATTTTCTTCTTTCAATCTCTTAACCTCATCCAATAGTTTTTTATTATGGCTTCATAATCTACATACATCTTCATCTTTATTTTTCAAATCTTCTCTTGACTCATCATTTTCCCACTTTGATTTACTATTATTTTCTTGCTTTAAGTTCTTAACCTCCTTAATGAGTGATTCATTAAGGGATCATATCTTAGATATATCCTCACCCTTATTCTTAATCTCTTTCTTTTCTCCTTTTAATTCATCTTGAATTCTACACATTTCCTCCATTTTTGTATCCATAATCCATTTATCTGAGAAGAGTTTTTCAAATTCTTGCCATGTGCAGTGTCATCTAGTATTTTGATCAGCACTCATCCACCACTTCCAAGCTTCATCAAAAAAATAATCTCTTTCTTTGCTAGGATTCATATTATATTCTTTTACCAACCTCAACCATTCCATATGATTGATTTCATCTGTATCTTCATCTCATGTAAATTTAGGTAATTCCATTGATTCTTAATTGAGGTCTAACCCCAATCCTTGACTTCTAACCTCTGTATATTAAGGATAAATGTCTCAAATAGTTATAATACTTGTTCCAATATGCTCTTCTATGTTTTATCTTTCCAATGGATTTTTAATTATCTCAATTGGACATTCCAATCAAAAGTTATGATAGTTTTAAGTGAACATACCTTTGAAACCCTGATTTGGAGAATGTCCTCCTGGCCGACCTTACTTCTGATGTATCTCTTTAATTTCGGCTCTTCTTAGTCTGAAATTGCGACCAATAGTGCTCTGAAATCTCGTATCTGCAATGCCACAGGTATGACCAAAATTGGATGTGCCAAGTGGAAGTTATGGTAACTTCCCCACACCTTGCTGATTTTTTGTATTTCCAGGAGATCTCAGTTGTATAGATTTCCCTGCACAAAATAATTGATATAAAATTCTACAAATTGTACCATAAATACTACAGGTTGTCCCCTATCCAATTCAACTAGTCCCACTCAATTTGGATACTCTAGGAAGAATTTATGATTGTTTTACCTGGAACACGTGCTTGAGACTAGTCAATAGGACTAGTTTAATACTCTATCTTCCACAGGGTGTATCTACAAATGTAAGACGACCCAGAATCAGAAATTGTTATCACAGATACTTGGAAAATTTCTATGAAGAACCTTTGTATTTCAGGGTCTTAAATGTTACATAACAATATTTATAGTGAAACTTTTGTGATGACTAAATTTAGAATGATTCCATAGCCCTATATTACACAGACTATATCTCCAAAAGTATAAATCCTCAGGAGATGAAATTTGAACCCTGCATACCTTGATCCGTCTACTAAATATCCTCCAAGGGGTTCCTTCTGAAACGCTGTAAAAAAATATTTATAGTGAAAAATACAAGGTGTCTCAGATGTAGCAATGAAACCCCAAGACCTTGAGCTCTGATACCAAATGTTATGATCCAAAATGCTCAAAATATCATAAAATAACAGAAGTACACACCATGTACAAAATTTCAATGTGGAGAACAACTCCAATATAGATAATTTACACAATAACTCCTTAAATAATAGGGGAACCCCCTCCAAATAACGAAATACATTTCATACTTCAAAATTCACCTCTCAATAATGGATACACGATCTCATATATATAGCTATTCACACTTGCACATGAGGCCCCTTTATCACTAGGTTGACCCTATTACATATGTATTTACACATTACATGTACATTTAGGCCCATATATGCCCCCCCTTGGGGTTATATTATATACATTTATCCATATGTATGCCCCCCGTTGGGTCATAACACCCACCCAATCAGGAAAGTTACCAAGAGTAGTTCCAGCGACGGAGGAGAAAAGAATCCCCCTCTGGGAAAAATTGAGAGCTCGCACAAGTTTCCTCTGAGAAAGAAGAGGAAGAATGTTGTGCAAGAGGAATTAGACTATCGCATAGAACATGACATCAAAATATTATCTCTTGAAGACATGGAGCTCGAGGCGGACATCGAGAAAATGTTTCCCACCATTGATCAATTGGGAAATACATCCCATCAGAATTCATCATTGGAAATCATTGAGAATGAGACCTTCAATGAAGAAGAGTCATTTTCTTTTCAGAGCATTGTCTTTGACAGGGAATCCAAGAAATTGATTATTGAAAAAGGTGATATGAAGAAAAAGAAAGGAAAATTTCATTCAGAGGTTGACCTAAGAGATATGCGGCCCTCCAAGATTTCTAAAATTCACAGAACAATCGGAGATGCTTTGGATGACTCCATTGGTGGTCTTGAAGTGGAAAACACGAAGTTGAAAGAAAGGATCAAGGAACTAGAAGACGCCTTAATGCCTCTTCCACTTCTTTCCAGTCCTTTGACAATAGTCAAACCCACCACACCTGTTTCTAAATTGAAAGGATCTTCAAGCATACTTACATCAACCAGAAGATATGTAGAAAGAAATATTAAGAAAAGAATGGCATTGATCACAGAGGCATGGGAAGTTTCCAAAAACATTGTTTCTTTTTGCTCGAGGGCACATGCCTTCCATGAGTATTTGCAAGCTGACCTGAAAAACGAAGAAGGTTTTTACCTTGATGTTGTATTTCCTTTTGGAAAAAAAATTCTAACATGACAGAAATAAGGAGAAGAGAGGAGGATATGCCCTCCCCAAGTCGGATAAAACAGTTAAATGCATATTGGAAAGAAAAGATAAAAAAATTGAATAATATTGTTCAAGCATGCAGCCAAGCTATATCAAAGAGGGAAGAACTATTCAAGAGACTCATGGAAATAGACCTAGCCGTAGGTACTAATGAAGTACAAGACCCCAAACTAATTCTCAACTCAATGTTCCTAACAAAGAAACAGTTTGACGAACAAGTTGATATTTTTAAAGGGTTGCCAGTAGAAAAGTTATATGGTATACTTGAATATGATGAGGACGACATAAACAATTGGCTAGTGGACTACTCCGTGAAGAATCAAAATATTGAGGAAGCATTACATGGTATTTCCCTTGATTTGAGAGACTTGGAGGGAAAGTTGTTCAACATCAAAATCCAGCATTAGATCAGTGTGGCACCAATGAATAATTATCTTGAAGAATGGTTCAAGAAAGCAATCGAGAAATTGACCAATGAGGGGAAAGAAATAGTTGAGATGGTTCCTGTAACCGTTAATGAAGACAATAAAAGGACACCATTAAGAAAGTAAAGACACGAGAGACCATCATAGTAAGTTTATGTTGATCACATCTTTCTTTCTTTATCAGTTCCTTCATCCACTTACTCCGCTTCTTTGAATAGAAATTTTTAATCGAAGTCTGATAACTTCTCTTCTCTTATTTCCAGGTCTTGTTGTTCTTTTACCACCCATCATCTTCCTTATACAAGCTTAATTCTTGTGTATATTTTTTTTTATGGTCCGCGGGAGACCCAATCCCAGTCTTTAAGACAAACACATTTTAAATTTCAAAGAATATGTAATAGACTATATATTTTTTAGAAATTTCAAGATAGTTATTTCGAGATCAGTTTCGACTGTGCTTTGTAACTCTAAGTTTTGAGTATAAAGTATTTTGAAATTGATCTATCATTATCTTAATTTGATTTTCCCATGTGTACACTCTATTAAAGTTCTCTTATGCATGCAGATCATCTTCTTTTTTATTTTTATGTGATCAGAAATATTTAATTTAAACTATGATGGATGTGAGGAAATTTTGCTTATTTTCTTTAAATGTGTGAAAGTGTGTGGTTCCTGGTCCTTTCTCAGGAACTTTCTCAAAAATAGAAAACAAAACATTTTTCGTTTATCTTTCTTTCAATCTTTATATTTCTTTGATTACCACAACAGACTTTTGTCAAGTTCCATATTATGAATATCTAGAGTCCCAAGAAAATATTAAAGTAAAGAGGAGTACCACCTCTATAAAAATGCAAAGGGATTTACATCCTCGTGAGGTTGTCGTTTTGGTCTTAACATATTCAAGCGTCAACGTTTTTGGTGACCATACTGGGGAATGAACTGAAATTTGGAACCTGGTCTAGCATTTTTGAAAAATATATGACTTTGCCCCAGGTTGATCAACCCCACTTGGAAATTAGATTGAACAATCAGTGAATCATATTACATCAACTATACAATTTGGTAATAACGATAGCTGAGACCCGTGAAGAATTAGAAAGGTCCTGGAAAATATTATCCCAAGAAGAAGAAAGAGAAATCCTCCGGAGACAGAGGAGAGACGAGTGACAATACCAAAGAAACCAAAGGCTATCTAGAGCAACACAAGAACAAGGTCGATATTGAAGTTGGACGAATACAAAGGACCCATTACCAGAAGTAAAAGCAAGCAACTCTTTATTCTAAGAAGTGAAAATCATATCCCTGGAATTTCTATGGATATGGCAGAAAGAAATGAACAACCACGAGAAGATCTGCATGAGGAGAGAGAAGGAGGTGGAAGATATGCTGCAAGAAATCAAGAAAACCTAAGGTTTGAAAATCGAAGAATAATAAGATGTTCCCCTTTGAATCTTCTAGGTGAGCAACATGATATCCCTGTTCTCCCTAAGGGTATTCTGAAAGAATTTTCTGGAGACGGAACAATCGATGCAAAGAGACACATTCACTTATTTGTTGATGTTTGTGATTTTCACCGTGTTGAGTATGAC
Organism: Picea engelmannii; assembly: GCA_009831015.1. Taxonomy (NCBI): domain Eukaryota; kingdom Viridiplantae; phylum Streptophyta; class Pinopsida; order Pinales; family Pinaceae; genus Picea; species Picea engelmannii. The sequence continues at coordinate 154,895 of ML793790.1, forward strand.
GATGTCATGGTGAGATTATTTCTGCAAACCTTATCAGGAAGGTCATATTAATGGTACACGACATTACCCAATAGATCAATTCATTCATTTAACGATCTCGAAGCCATGTTCCTGACTATGTTCGCCCCTCCAATTGCTTATCATACCCTTCTCACTGATTTCACCCATATTGGTTTGAGGAAGAATGAAATAATACAAGATTTTAATCTAAGGTTCAATAAAACCTTGAGTAAGATTCCAAAAGATAAAAGAACGAACGACCCAGTCGTACTCGGTTGTTATAAGAATGCAATGCCCCCAAATGTTAAATATGCTATCAGAACATCCCAAATGGATACCTTGGAGGAGGCAATGACTAAAGCCACTGAGATGGAAGAAATTATGATTGAAACGGGTGTCGACCTTGACATTATACTGGGAAAAGTGCAAAGGCATATGGGAGGATTAAGTATTGATAATCAAGGAGCCTCCAATTCAAGAAAGAACGAAGAATTCAAGCCACAACCGACTCAAAATCAAACAATTGGAGGAGGATTTTTCAAGGGAACCATACCAGATGTGAAGGTAGACCCTGTGGCTGCACAAGAAACTAAACAAAGAATTGAAATTGCACAAATGAATAGAACTATCAAAGAAATGCAGAACGATATAAACAGACTAAGAAGGGGGGGTAATTATGTGGCAAATTCGAGAATGTCGGTCCCAAAGAAAAGAAGGAACCCTCCCCAAGAAAACAGAGTGAGGTTTGAAAACACGGATAATCCGCAAAGACCAAGGATTCCCAAGCAGCCTACTCCCAATGTAGTTGTTATGTATGATGTATAGGATGAGAAAATGGTTGAGCAAGAGAACTATTATTCACCTGATGAAAGTTTGGAAACTGTGCATATGGATGGATGAGAGACATCCATGTATATATTTGAAGAATGTGACAATGAACCTAACTCGCAAGAAAACGTCGCCCAGAAAAGAGGCTTTGTAAATATATCCAAGAATAAGAATGACTCTGAAAAAGAAAACCAAAAAGATAAAGAAAAAATGAAGGAGAAAAGAGCAAATGAGAAGGTGACGGATAACGTTGGAAATAAGAAGCAACACCTGATGTCAAACTCCAGTCAGTTGACATACAATGTTGTAGAGGACTTAAGAAAATTAAGGATAACTCTGCCTTTTACAGAAGTGGTGAAGATTCCCCAACAAAGAGAAAACATCTTGAGATTGTTGGATGATCCATCTGAAAAAGAAAAAGTTGTTGTTACGAGTTCGAAACAAAGCCAGAACCAGTCAACTGCCAAGCTGAGAGGTAAAATCATCCCTTTTACATTTCAATTGAAAACCATGATGTTACACTTCATAATTGTTTAGTTAACACTGGTGTGACCAATAATATCATGCCACTAGCAGTCATGAAGGCATTGGGCATGAGTTGTACCAAATATTACGAGACTGGTGAAAGTATATATGCAATTGATTCTAGAAAAGTGCCAGCTTATGGAGAAATCAAGGACTTTTATGCTTGGATCACGGTGGCCCCCCATATTATACAGTTTTCAATATTATTGTGGTATACCTTCCTCCGGCATATGGAGTTTTTTTGGGAAGAGATTGTTCATCCATGATCGGAGGATATATAATGAACTATGGAAGTTGCATTATGCTTTCAGGCAAAGAAGGAGCAATGATTAAGGTGCCCTGTGAACCCAGGAAACCCTTCTCTTTAAAAAAGAAATATAATGAGTTAATGGAAGATTATATAGATGCTAGGATTGGAAATTATGCCATCCTAGACATGGAACATAGTGAAATCCTAGAGAAAAATCAAGACACGGAGAATAAAGAGTATATGTTTGAAGGTTATTGGAGGATGTTATTCGATGGAGCTTGTTCAAGATCTAGGAGTGGAATTGGAATTGTCCTTATAAGTCCAGAAACAATTATGCATCCACATGTTATCAGACTTGAATTTGCATGTACTAATAATGAGGTAAAATATGAAGCTTTGATTCAGGGGATGATTCTTTCACAAGAAATGAATATAGAACATATAATTGTGACTGGAAACTCTAAGTTGGTGATTAATGAGGTCACCCAGAAGTATAAAATCAAGAAGGAAAGACTCAAGTTATATTTCAAGAGAGTTAACGAATTGATGGAATCTTTCAGTTCTTTCAACATTCCTTCATTCCAAGGGACAAGAATCAGAAGGAAAATTCATTGGCCTTGGTGGCCTCTTTGTCAAACCCATATGATGTACAAAGCAAAACATCTTTTCAAGTAGAAAGAGTATTCTGACCCTCTGTACCCGATAACATGGAATATTGGCAAGTGTTTGATAATGATGAACAATTGGAAAACAATTTGTTGAACGATGATGATGATGAAGAAAATCACATGTCCCGAAAGATTACATTCAATATGAGTCTCTTTTTACGAAATATGATCATGCTAAGAATCTCCTGGAAGAAGTTTCACTTCGAAAGGTGCAAGAAATAATGAAAGTCAATATTGGAACTGACAGTTCCCCAAAATATGTCAACTTGGGCGTTGATTGTACAATTGAAGAAGTTGATCAATATGTTGCATTGTTTAAAGAATATCTTGATGTGTTCGCATGGACTTATGATGATTTGAAAGAAAAAAATAAGGATGATGAACCCCAAATTGAAGCCTCTAGTAAAGATTGAATTGGAGAATTTAAAGAAGGCCAGAACAATATATCCCATTAGACATTCCGACTGGCCTTCGAATCATGTTATAGTAAGAAAGAATATCGGGGAAATCTGGATGTGTGTAGATTTCAGGGATCTTAACAAAGCAAGCACAAAAGATAACTATCATTTACCTAACATGGAGTTTCTTCTCCAGCAAATCATGGGATCATCCTGCATGTCCATGTTGGATGGTTTTTTTGGCTATAATCAAGTCCTAGTTGCTAAAGAAGACAGAGAAAAGACAGCATTCATAACACCTTGGGAGACATATGCATATGCTAGAATTCCCTTTAGTTTGAAGAATGTTGGAGCCACATTCCATAGGGCCATGGATCTTGCATTTAGTGGGTTGATAGGAAAATCCATGGAAGACTATCAAGATGACTTCACAGTGCATTCAAAAACAAGGGGTGATCATATCCATCACTTGAGAAAAAAAATTTACAAATGTAGATTATATGGTGTCTCTCTAAATCCAAAGAATTGTGTATTCATTGTTGATATAAAATTGAAGAAGACTTGAAACTTGAATAAATATTGCAAGTGAAATTGTTATGTGTTTTTAAAGCAACCGGATCAATTTGTAACACATAATAAAGGATTACTTATGTAAAGATACACTTAGACAGCATAATAAATCATTGAACATCAGACATAAACACAGCAACTTGATAAAGGAGTTCACCCCACTTCGGGCTACATCTCCTGGTCCAGCTTCCAATGGATCATTATTATTAAATTTCTCAAAGTGCTCAAAAACATGTCTTACAGTGCTCAAAATGACAAACTAACTGCTTCAATGGCTCCGCAACGTCCCAAAACCCCTGTCTGGGCTCTTTCGGCACCTGAAACGGTCGAAAAATGAAGAAGATGGCCTCCTTGAAGTCTCCCCTTCTACTTTGTTGTCTCTAGTTATACAATCTGCACCCTTGTTCTCCAAACCTGGCTCACACGCTTCTTTAAGGTGGAAAAACCAAGTCCCGTACGCAACCGTGCACCGGTACAAACCGTAGAACGGTTAGGGCGCCTCCAGCCCCTAACCGCCTCGGCATTCAGTCATATGCCCATGCGACCTTGGGCTGGGCGCAAAATTGGTTGAACTGTTTGACAACCGTGCAAACGGATTGTAACTCCCACGCAAACACATTGCACTATGGTCAAACACATATAACCGCGGGTTATCAAACCACGCGCAAATGTTTTAACCGTGCCATATTACATATGTTTTAAAACATAAAACTTTGTGTTAAAAACAAAGCCGTGTTGCATATAATATATGGTTGTATGTTTGGTAATGAAACCACGGGCCGGGGCTAAGCCCCGGCCCGACCCCCCGCCCATAACACAATTTCTTAAACATAAATAGATTTACTTACATTCATATAATAAGAATTAAGGCGTGGCCCAATGGTCGGGCGATCGGGTGAAACCGTGGACTGTGTGGGAGGTCCCGGGGTCGAACCCCGCGGACCCATAATATTTTTACACAATAATAAACCAACCCAATAACCAGTGATACTGTGACACGTGGCGCCAAATGGTTGGGCCACGTGTCCACACATTATTGACCATAAATGACACGTGTCAACATCCAAATGGACAACAATCAACCAATACAAATACACCACATCATCAAGCTGCCACATCACCATGATGGTACGACCCTCCACGTGGTCGTACGGACTGTACGGACAGGTACAGTCAGCACCCCAAATTTTTGCATGTTTGGCCTGGCGGACAGATCGCGATATCTCCTCCATACGGACTCCATTTGTGAAAGTAAATATACCACCGAAATCAGGAAGACGAGACGGACGCAATGGCACTGTTTTCGTCGCAATCTGAGCACTTTGAAAATTGAGCAAATTTTGATCCCCTGATCACACCTCCCCATTGGGAGGCTTTTGGACCTCCAAAAGACTATCTCAGTCTATGTGAAGATGAGGGTATAGTTCCCTCACCCTTCCAACCTCAATCCACTTGGCCTTGCTTGGA
>ML793790.1:168804-190725 GCA_009831015.1 Picea engelmannii
CTCACAGTTTGTGAGAATTTACTCATGTATGCAATTTTGTCGAATTAGCTCAAGAAGCAGACGGGATTTGTCTCCCAAGACGTTAATAAGAAGGTTGGCAGCACTGTTAGAGGTCACCAACCTTCTTCAGATTTGTAACTCCCGGATTCTGGCTTGCCAGAATGCCACTTAATACAACATAACCGTTCTTGTCAAAAAAAAACATATTACTAATATGTGTTGAGGAAAACAAACCTAAGAACTAATGAGAGAATTCCATGAAGGAATATGTGGTGGACATTTTGCACCTACTACCACCGCCCATAACATAATAAGAGTTGGATTTTATTGGGCATCAATTTTCATAGACTCATATGCCACAATAAGGAAGTCTGTATCATGCCAACAGTTTTCAGGGAAATGAAGAGATTTGTGATGCCATTACAACCCATAATTGTAGAACAAACATTGTCTCAATGGAGACTTGATGTCGTCGGGCCAATAAATCCAAATTCAAGCAAAGGACACATATATATTCTAACTGCTATAGATTATTTTACAAAGTGGCCAGAGGCAGTGGCATTAAAAAAGTTTGATTCTGAAGAGTTAATTAAGTTCCTCAAAGATAATATTTTTCAAGATTTGGTGTCCCGGATAAATTTATCACTAATAATGGTTCGATTTTCATTAGTTCAAAGTTTACAGAATTCTATGGAGAATATGGAATGATTATGGGTCGATAATCAAACTATTATCCACAAGGGAATGGTCTTACAGAATCCGCAAATAAGACACTCATTCATATATTGAAGAAAACTATTGACAAGAACCAAAGGAATTGTCATTTGAAGCTGACTGATGCATTGTGGGCAAGCAAAACAACTCCAAAGGACAGCACTGGGATGTCCCTATATACATTGGTTTATGGGAAAGAAGTGAAAATGTCAATTAGCCTCGAACTCAATGCCTTGACTTTTGTGGTTAATACAGAAGATGTAGAAGACAGTTCACCTATCCAAGGGAGAATCAACCAATTGTTGAAATTAGAGGAAGAACGAAGTAAGGCCCTGAATAGAACCTATTAGAGACAGCAAATTATCAAAATATATTTTTAACAAAGTGCAACTGTAAATAATTTTCAGAAGGGAGAACTGGTGTTACTCTGGAACAAAGCCAAGGAGAAACCATCAATTCACACCAAATTCGAGGCACTTTGGATTGGACCATACATTGTCGAAAATATCCTGGGTTTTAATTCCTATATGCTCCAAGACATGAAGGGTAAAAGATTAATGATTCCTATCAACAAGAAACATTTGAAAGGTTTCTTCACTTAAAACTTTCTCATTTTCCTTGAACATAAATTTATTTTTTAGTTTGTATATTATTACCTTTGACTCCATATCCCAATGGACGGAAGCACTTGGTCATAAATATTCTTGATTCTTGACAACCCACAGGGGGTTATCATCCCACAGTTGGAGCCAGTTCTTGAGATCAATTCCAGCTTCCGAAATTTCCCTCCCCTTTATGTTTTCCCAACTTCTTTTTTTCCATTTATTTTCCCTATTCTATACCTACCCTCATTCCCCTTTTCTTTTCTCCCTTCTCTTTTCCCATTCTAGTTACTATACTTAGTCATTTCTCAAAAACGGTGGGTTCGCGGGTTGGAGTCCAACCGACCACCATGTTATTATGTACTTAACCATTTTGCAAGTGTGGGTTTGTGGGTTCAAGCTTTCATATGCCAAGTTTTGTGATATCCATTTTTCACCCAAAGACACGTGATCTACATTATGACCGCCAGACTTGTCGCGGGTACCGAGCTCCTAAGTGTCTCATTTCTCCTATATTGAGTTTGACCGACCACAGTGCAACACTTAGCCTATTTTCGATCGTTTGCAACCGCAGGTTCCCAAGTTGGCGGGTTCACAAAAGTTCCCAAATTCAAATTTCTCTCACCCGTCCCCACCATCTTTGTGCTTTTCCCAATACGTATTTAAGTATGGTTTAATGTTAATAATTGATCATGAGGGTTCTGTAAAGATCGTCATTAATAAGCGAAGGGCTCGAGAAGATTTCCCATTAAACCACATTAAAGCATGATTTTCCAAATATTATATTATTGTATCTCTCTCAAGAGTTCATTTCAAGTATTATCTAGTTAAAAGAACACTCTCGTCAACCTATGGCAGCAGCATCTCGACAACAGTTCTACGGTGATACTTTAAATATTTTTGGGCATAGAAGACCAGAACTTTCAGTGGTCCAGAGCGTATTCTTATTATTCATCTCCTTCTGCTAAAAAAGAAGTGATCTGGACATCTAGAATTGCTCATGCAGGGTGTGTCCCTAAGATTTTCAAATGCAAGGAACCGGTTGCTTGGTGCGTTGAGAAATATGTGTTGAGTCAGCGAATGATACAACTCAAGGATTGTTCCCCCATCTCTCTTTCACCGCAAATATTTCATAAGATGTTGAATCTCCCTAAACCAACACTTACTTTCAAAGGAGAGGATTGCAGGGATTTTTTGAAAAGGCATGACAACGTCCTAGACCTCTTGCATGAGTTCTTGGTGAATCTCATGGCTTTCCTAGAAGATGTTACCAGGATTCAAGTCGACTCGTTTAAAAACCCCTTTCGGGAAATTGTTTGGTTGTTTACCAAGCTGGTAAACCAAGAAAGCACCGCCACCATTTCCCAAATGATTCTTTATATTTTATATTTTACATTTAAAGATCAAGCTATTTTTTATTGGGGAAAACTGATTTCCATTGAAATCTCCTCCCAATTGTCACAGTACAAAAAAGACAAGAAATTCTTCATGGCTTTGTATTTTGGTGTTTGTGATAGCATATTTTTGTCAATCTCCAAAATTGTCTATCTGTAAGAGGGTGAACTGTGAAATTGATCCAGTTACCTTATGGTACCGAGCATTGTGGAGACACAAGGCTTCTTTGCATTTTTATGAAGTTTACAATGATTTCGTTTCATTTTTCAAAGGACATTGTTTGGTAAATATACCCCCAGAATATACGACCAACTAAATAAATTCTTGGATAAAAAGGGGACGTTGGAGCAGATGGAAAATCACAATGTTATCAGGATTTTTGGTTCCAAGGAAAATCCATGTTTTCTTCCTTACCATGTATCTGATAAAATGTTTATCATGGAAGTGGCAAGAAAGTATAATTTATGGCTGCACTTTTTCCATGAGAAACGGAAAAATCAATTCATACCCTTGCCTTGGAAAATTGGAGACTTTATATTTAGGAATATAAACAAAATCGATGAGTTTGTGAACCACTTCCACAATGTGAATCTGAAATATGATGAAAAGATAAAGGGGTTTGACCCTAATAGAATTTTTGTGGAACATATGCTGGTAGTAGAATTCAACAATTCATTTATTCATATTTTTCTAAGTGAAGAAGAAGATAACAACTTAGGTGCTCTTTCTCACAATGTTGGTGACTTGGAAACAATACTTAGTATTAATGATTTTTACAAGCATAAAGGAAAGGGTCCCAATGAGAAGAGCGTCCAGTCCCAAACTGTTACTCCTAAAACTACCACATCTTGGAGCAATACTCCAACGGCCCACCCAACCAGGAAAGTTACCAATAGTAGTTCCAGCGGCGGAGGAGAAAATAATCCCCCTCTAGGAAAAATCGAGAGCTCGCACAAGCTTCCTCTAAGAAAGAAGAGTAAGAATGTTGTGCAAGAGGAAGAAGATCATCGCATAGAACATGACATCAACAGCTTCTATCTTAAAGACATGGAGCTCGAGGCGGACATCAAGAACATGTTTCCCACCATTGATCAGCCGAGAAATACGGCCCATCAGAATTCATCATTGGAAATCATTGAGAATGAGACCTTCAATGAAGAAGAGTCATTTGTTTTTCAGAGCATTGTCTTTGACAAGGAATCCAAGAAATTGATTATTGAAAAAGTGATATGAAGATTAAAAAAGGAAAATCTTGTTCAGAGGTTGACCTAAAAGATATGTGGCCTTCCCAGATTTCTAAAATTCATAGAGCAACTAGGGATGCTCTGGATGACTCCATTGGTGGTCTTGAAGTGGAAAACATGAAGTTGAAAGAAAGGATCAAGGAATTGGAAGACGCCTTAATTTCTCCTCCACTTATTGCCAATCCTTTGACAATAGTCAGACCCACCACACTCGTTGCTAAATTGAAAGGATCTTCAATCCTACTTACATAATCAAGGAGCTATGTAGAAAGAAATATTAAGAAAAGAATGGCATTGATCACAGAGGCATGGGAAGTTTCCAAAAACATTGTTTCTTTTGGTTCGAGGAAACATGCCTTCCATGAGTATTTGCAAGTTGACCTGAAAAACAAAAAAGGTTTTTACCTTGATGTTGTACTTCCTTTTGGAAACAAATTTTCTAACATGAAAAAACTATGGAGAAGAGAGGAGGATCTTCCCTCCCTAAGTCGGATAAAACAGTTGAACGCGTGTTGGAAAGAAAAGATAAAAAAAATGAATAATGTTGTTCAAGCATGCAACCAAGATATATCAAAGAGGGAAGAACTATTCAAGAGACTTGCGGAAATAGACCTAGTCGAAGGTACTAACGAAGTACAAGACCCCAAACTAATTATCAACTCAATGTTCCTAACAAAGCAATAGTTTGACAAACAAGTTGATATTTTTAAAGGGTTGTCAGTAGAAAATTTCTATGGTATACTTGAATATGATGAGGATGACATAGACAATTGGCTAGTGGACTACTCCATGAAGAATCAGGACATTGAGGAAGAATTACATGATATTTCCCTTGATTTGAGAGACTTGGAGGGGGAGTTGTTCAACATCAAAATCTGGCATGAGATAAACATGGCACCAATGAAGAATTATACTGAACAATGGTTCAAGAAAGCAATCGACAAATTTACTAACGAGGGGAAAGAAACAGTTGAGACGGTTCCTATAACCGTTAATGAAGACAATAAAAGGATGTCAGCAAGCAAGTAAAGACACGAGAGACCATCATAGTAAGTTTATGTTGATCACATCTTTCTTTATTTATCAATTCCTTCATCCAGTTACTCTGCTTCTTTGAATAGAAAGGTTTAATTGAAGTCTGATAACTTCTCTTTTCTTCTTTCTAGGTCTTGTTGTTCTTTCACCACCCATCACCTTCCTTCTACAAGCTTAATTCTTGTGTATATTTGTTTTACGGTCCGTGGGAGCCCCAATCCCAGTCTTTAAGACAAACGCATTTTAAATTTCAAATAATATGTAACAGACTATATATTTTTTAGAAATTTCAAGAGAGCTATTTCGGGATCAGTTTCAATTGTGCTTTGTAACTCTGAGTTTTGAGTATAAAGTATTTGAGATTGATCTATCATTATATTTATTTGAGCTTCCCATGTGTCCACTCTGTTAAATTTCTCTTATGCACGTGGATCATCTTCTTTTTTATTTTTATGTGATCAGAAATCTTTAATTTAAACTATTGTGGATGTGAGGAAATTTTGCTTATTTGCTTTAAATGTGTGAAAGTGCGCGGTTCTTGGTCCTTTCTCAGGAACTTTCTAAAAAGTAGAAAACAAAACATTTTCCATTTATATTTCTTGCAATCTTTATATTTATTTGATTACCACGACAGACTTCTGTCAAGTCCCATATTCTGAATATCTAGTGTCCCAAGAAAATATTAAAGTAAAGAGGAGGACCACCTCTATAAAAACACAGGGGGATTTACATCCTCATGAGGTTGTCGTTCCAGTCTTAATGGATTCAAGCGTCAACACTACCATTTCACCATGTGTCATTCATCATCATCCATACACATCCACAAATTAAATGTTAAATTTGACAAATGAAAGAGGGAAGATTATGTGTTAAGTACGAACATCCAATGAGCAAGTGCCATTGAACTTAGACAATGAAATATTTCTTTTATTTATACCATTGGGACAGCAAGATGATATTCATCCAATGAGAGCATTAAAACTATATATCAATAGCTAACTAGTGTAGTTATGTGTAGCATAGTTGCACTTATCTAATCAATGAAAGAGAGTGATCTCGAGGCAATTGTGTAGTGTAAGGAAACATATGCCATAGATCATTCACTTTTGCAATCTAGAATGTGCAATGGGACAACAAATAAAAATGTACCAGAAATGATATTTCACACCATTTGAACAACAAATTCTTAATGATCAAATATGCACAATTATACCTTTCCCAACATCTTGTGACCACCTCCTAGGAATCCTCAAATGCATAAATAAGCTCCCATGTGTGGTCCATGGAGGGAATAGTAATGCATGAGTGCAAGTACAACATCCAAATGAGCAAGGTGAATTAAATTGAGTGCTCCATGTGGCTTGTGTGATGATGTGGCATCCCTCTCATAGCCCAATGCATTGTCATGGATCCCTATGCAATGAATCATATTCCAATGTAGTACATGGATCCCAATTTATGTAGATATGATCAAATATGATTACACATCCTAATGTGGCATCACAGAACCCAATGTAGTGTCATAGATCTCAAGGCATGGTACACATATTCCAATGCAAGGTACCCAATTGAAGTGATGGGTCTAGCTTCTTAGAAATCCATTAGATGATAACACCTGGTGATCTCTCTTAAAAAAACATAACAAATAAGGGTTAGTTTTAATATTTTCCTAAGTTCTACCAAAGGGAACAACATTAACCCTTATACATGTACCAAGTCCTAGGACAACAAATATTTCCCAAGTACATAGGTGAAATATAGGTAAAAAGATGAATAATTATGGAAAAGGGAAGAGAAATACTTCATGCGATGACCCTCAAATTCATTTATATGCATAGGTATTTTTACTTGTTCATCTAGCTTTCATGAGCTAGGATTTTTTATATGATATCCTTCAAGAGGGAGCTCTAGCATTGAGTTACCTATCATCGACATTGTTTTCTTACTTACCCTTCATGCCTTTTTCTTTATGTGTTCAATTTGTCGAACAAGTCCCTTTTTCTTTAGATATTCATAGAGAAGCTAGGGAATAGGGGCATTGGCCTCATAGTAAGGTGGCATTGCTCAAGCTTTAATTTTTTTTATTTTGACTTTAATGCTCTTTACCTCTAGCTATTTTGGCTTTATTAATTCTGGATTTTTATTATTTAGACCTTTCCTTTAACCTTTGAGAATTCATACATGATCGGGATAGATTTTTTATATGGGTGGAATGAAATGAGGGAGGGGAGGTGAATCATTATAAGCAATTATATCACTTTTAACCACAATATGCATTCTTTAACTTTATTAGCAGTATATCATTGGTTTATCATTAGCATTCAATATATCATCAATGGTATAAATCAACAATGCATAAGATCATCCACAGATACACAGTACACCAAATATTTACGTGGAAACCCAAATGGGAGAAAAACACAGGATTTTTTCTTATATGTCATAAGAAATACATTCATAAGAAGCACCAACTTCCCAATTCTCTGGCACCAACTGGAAGGAGGATCCAACCCCCTATTTACATAATCCAACCTAAAGGAAGCTACAACTCCCTGATTTATCAACTACAACTGGAAGGAGGATGCAACCCCCTAGTTTACAGGATCTAACCTGAAGGAAGCTCCAACTCCCTAATTCTTCAGCACCAACCGGAAGGAGGCCACAATCCAATTTCCTTACCCCATCTTGTCGCTAAATATAAGTGTAGACCAAATTGTCACTACCACAATCACTGCCACTGCCAACCTTTCATTGTCAATCTGTCACTATCAACCTGTCACTATTAACCTGTCACGTTAACTTGTCACAACAACCTATCACATTAACCTATCACAACAACCTATCACATCAACGTGTCACATCAACCAAACCATATCTAATCACATAGATCAATTACCAAGATCACCAAGTGCATATCTAAAACCATATGCCCAACATCACCAAGACATCCCTCTAGTCGTGTACCAAACAAGTACCAATCATATACCAATCATGTACCAAGATCACCAACATTCATAAACCAAATGCCATAAACCCTCACATGAAACCATGTGCCATAACCTCATTGTTATGCAGTCTCAAACATGTACCAATCATGCCTCAAACAATGTATCCAAGTATGCCAAGATATACCTCAAATACGTGTCATATCACACATGATATGCCTAAAACAAATACCAAAGAATGTATACCAATATAACCAACATGTGCATCAGCAATGAGCCTCAATAGATCTGCCTCAAACCATTCACTACAGTAGAACCATACATTCAAGAGAGCATATACCAAAACTCACCAAGCCATGTCTCAAGCATGCTCTACAACATCATCTCAAACAATCTCAAACAAGCACATAAACATACCTTTACTTTATGACACTGACTTTGTGCCTCTGATCCTGATACACAGACATGTAGCTTTACCTCAGTCCTCAACAACCTGACACTAGAATATTACTTCAGATCTGTCTTATCCTCGTGGGACTAAGCCTTTTGTCTCACGTGACAAGCCCTCGACAACCCACAGGGGTGCCTCGTGGGACACCAGTAGTCTGGCCTGTGGGGATCAGCTAAACTATGGTTTCTCATAAACCCTCGTTCTCTACAGCTCCGAAACTCTTGCACTTCTTTAGCACTTTCTCCTCTGCCTCAGACTCAACCTCAAACCTGCCAAATACTCTTCATAAGATAGATATTCAATGATAATCAACACCAACAAATGGGAGTCTCTTGACTTGTATATATACTTTTCAAGTGACTTCCTTTGGGGATAACTTGCAATTGTTTTACCCCTTTTCCTTACTTTAGAGATAACCCACAACTGCTTGGTATAACCACTTTTCCTTAATTAGCAACCTCATAACTTCTTGTTGCAACTACTTTACCCTTAACCAATTTCTTGTTTTAACTACTTTACCCTCAATTAATTTCTTCTTGCAACCAGTTTGACTAGCAACTTCTTGAATACTTTCTAGAGGCTTCTAGAATAATTGACTTCTTGTTGACCTTCTAGAAGTTTTTAGATTATTCTTGTGGGTCATCCAATCTTTACAAAGCCATACCTCCTCAACTGTAAGGAGCCACATGGCATACCACCTATCACCGGAAACAACATGACATGTATTATCCATCTATGATAGTCTTACTTGCATTTACCTTGTCCTTCATAGCCTTAATCCTCAAACAACTTTGGGTCTCATGACCACACCTCCGGGGCTTCATGTAGACTTCATCAAATGCACCCAACAAATCTGTTGACATCAACCACTCCATCAATAACAACTAACTCACCATCAATCTCAACCATATCTCTAGGGATTCTGGACTTCTCCAAGGGTTGACATCAATGAAAACCAATTGTCCAAACCAATTTTCCAACAATCTCCCCCTTTGGCATTGACGGCAACACCAACATTGATGGAAACACTAATTCTCAAACACTCATTCTCCCTTTGTGACCATTGCTCCTCATCAATGTTTCTCACTCTCCCCTTTTGAAATCAATGGCAAAGGGTCTCTCTCCTTGGGGATGCTCCCCCTATCTTCTTGCATATGTTCTTCTTCTTTTTTTCCAGGCCTTTAACATCACGAGAAAAAGGATAACTCCCCCTGTTGGTATGTCTCCCTCTGTCTGCATGCTTCTTTCCTTTCTTTCTTGATCTCTTTCTATGATGATTTCTATTCCCTTGACTTATCTGCAAGGTGTCATGTAGATCAATGTAGGGCTACATGTACATGTTTCCTTTTTTCTCTTACAATGCTTGTTAATTGTCCATTGGTGCTTCCTCTTGTAAATATATGACATATATAAAAGCATTCATTACTTGATTTCAAATGATTTGTCATGACCATATTTTTTAGCATTGTCCTTCTGATGATCTAACTTTTGTTGAACGTTTCTCTTTCCATGTTTTGTTGTGCCTTTTACTACTTGCCTTTTTGTGACCAACTGATTCCAACTGATTCCATTGATTCCAATTGTAGATGGGGTGATGTGTGTCTTCTCTGACCAATTTTGTATGTACCTTATAAGTATCCATCTTTGTCCATAACTGATATGCATATTCTCTAACCCACATTTTCTGTACCTACTAAATATCTGTCTTTGTCCATATTTCGCAAATTGTCCATAACTATGCTACTCAACTATCCAAAATGTTGACCCATCTATCACTATGTACTTTTTCTATCTAATTGCTTTGAATATGTCTCTGCAAACACTTCAAATTGCTTGAAGGATGGTTCTATGATATGTAGTAACTACTGCAATGACTCCCCTGCTCAATATTCATATTAACTGGAAGTATCCAAGCCAAGTGGCTCAGAAAAATACCCACTTTGATGCAGAGTAATCTTCCTCTTCGTCTGTAAACTCATCATCTCTATGAACTCTTACTTCTTCCTTTCTGCCTGTGGATTGATCTTGCACTACAATTCTTGAAAGTACAATCTCTTGGGCCTATTATTTATTTACCTACTCTTCTTTTCTTTCTCGCACTACTACAAATCCTGTAATCTATGGGACATGTTCTTTATTCACTTGTTCTTATTTCTTTTCATTTCTTCCCCAAACCTTCCTATATCTAATATCTTCATTTTTCCTTGAAGATTTTTCTTCATCTTGTACTATTGTTAATCCTAAGAGTATGACTTATGGGTGTCCTTCATTCATCTGCTCTTCATTTACATGTTCTTGTTTTATTTTCCATAATTTCTTATATCTGATATCGATGTTCTCTTTCATAGAAGTATCCATCATTCTTCTACAATCACAAGCTATGTGACCATAACTATGGAATTTGTAACATTCAATGTTATGTGGGGCCACATAAGCATTTCTTTCTTGAACATTTCTTCCATAAGCCCTGAAATTTGCAACTTTATGTCCAAAGTTAGTACAATAAAAACAATGACCATAAAAGAAATTTGCATACCTGGGAATAAATGATCTTCTTTGTGATTTAGTCCTTCTGAATTCATGCCTTGGCTGATCATGATCACGATTGAAGCTTCTTTGTGGCTTGAATGTGGAGGGCCTTCTTGAAGATGTATCTCTATCATTTTTCTTTGATTATGGATGACCATGATTCCTTCCTTTGAGTACTTCTGCATAACTCTTACTCTTTTCTTCATTCTTCTTTTCTAGCAACCTGGAGTGTTTCTCTTCAACATTCACTATTGATGATGATATGGATGTTTCTCTCTTTTCAACGTTCTTGTTGAGCTTGACAATTTTAACTCTCAATGTGACAACTTCTTCTTCAAGCTTCTCAACCTCTTCTTCTTTCTTCATCATCTGAATCTTCATGACTTCTTTCATTCTCTTTGCTTCTTTAAGTTGGATCTTCAAAGAGATGATTTCTTTTTCAAGCCTTCTCTCTTCTTGACCAAATTATGCTTCAATTTTATTTAAGTTGTCATTTATTTCCTTAAGATGATATGTTAAAATATTCTCTCTCTTCTCTTCTTCCTTTCTTTCGGTTTCCAAACACTACTTCTCTTCCATCTGACTTTTGTATGTTTCTTCAATCTTTCTGGCTTCTTCTAGCTGAGCTTTTAGTTTCACAATAACTTGTTGGGCTTCTTTGTAACTTTCTTGAGAATTCTTCTTGACTAATTGTTCCTCAAATGAATTTTTTTTCTTTCTTTCTTTCATCAATTCTTCTAAAGCACTGATTAATTTTGCTTCAATATCTACTATGCCTTCCTCACAATCTTCTTCTTTTGAATATGTCTAACATGATGAGCATATTTATTTTTGTTCTGATCTTGCATCTTCTTTAGAACTCTCTAGCTCTATGATGGGAGATTCCTCAAAATAAAGATCATGTAGATTATCCCAAAGTTCTCTAGCTGATAAACATTTTCCCACTTTCTCTTTTATGGAATCAGGTAATCCTTCCAAGATGAAATCCATTTCTATTTTGTTGTTTCTTTTCAATTCCTTCTTGGCTGTAGTATTTGGTTTCTTAGTAGCGGTATATCATGTAACAATTAATTTCCAAACATCATATCCATGTGCCTGTAAAAATGTTTTCATCTTGATACTCCACATTCCAAATATCTGACCATTCTGACCATCAAATTGTGGTACCCCATACATAGTGTATTCTGTGATCTTCCTTCCAGTGGTTAAATTGTCTTTTGAAGGAACCCACTCTAATACCAATTGTTGGAATACTAAGAGGGGGAGGGTCAATCAGTATGAGCAATTATATTACTTTTAACCACAATATGCATTATTTAAGTTTATCAGTAGTATATCATTGGTTTATCATTAGCATTCAATATATCATCAGTAGTATAAATCAACAATGCATAAAATCATCCACAAATACATGGTACACTAGATATTTATGTGGAAACCCAAATGGGAGAAAACCACGGAATATTTTACTTATATGTCAAAAGAAATACATTCATAGGAAGCACCAACTTCCCAATTCTTCAATACCAACTGGAAGGAGGATCCAACCGCCTATTTACAGACTCATACCTAAAGGAAGCTACAACTCTCTGGTTTACCGGCTACAATTAGAAGGAGGCTCCAACTCCCTAGTTTACAGGCTCCAACCTGAAGGAAGCTCCAACTCCCTAATTCTCCAGCACCAACCGAAAGGAGGCTACAACCCCCTTTCCTTGCCTCGTCTTGCCTCCCTGAAATATAAGTGTAAACCAAACTGTCACTACCACAATCACTGCCACTGTCAACTTGTCACTGTCAACATGTCACTATCAACCTGTCACATTAACCTGTCACAACAACCTGTCACAACAACCTGTCACATCAACCTGTCACATCAAACACATCAACCAAACCATATCTAATCACATAAATCAATCACCAAGATCACCAAGTGCATATCTCAAACCATATTCCCAACATCACCAAGACATCCTCTAGTCATGTACCAAACAAGTACCAATCATATACCAATCACGTACCAAGATCACCAACATTCATAAACCAAATTCCATAAACCCTTACATCAAACCATGTGCTATAAACTCATTGTTATGCAGTCTCAAACATGTACCAATCATGCCTCAAACAATGTATCCAAGTATGCCAAGATATACCTCAAATATGTGCCATATCACACATGATATGCCTCAACAAAATACCAAAGAATGTATACCAATATAACCAACATGTGCAGCCTCAACAGATTTTCCTCAAACCATTCACTACAACAGTACCATACATTCAAGAGAGCATATGCCAAAACTCACCAATCCATGCCTCAAGCATGCTCTATAACATCATCTCAAACAATCTCAAACAAGCACATAAACATACCTTTACTTTCTGTCACTGACATTATGCCTATGATCCTGATACATAGACATGTAGCTTTACCTTAGTCCTCGGCAACTTGACACTAGAATATTCCTTCAGATCTATCTTATCCTCACGGGACTAAGCCATATGTCTCGTGGGGCCTCGCGTGACGATCCCTTGACAACCCACATGGGTGCCTCACAGTACACCAGTATTCTGACCCACGAGGGTCAGCTAAACTAGGGTTCCTCATAAACCCTCTCTCTCTGCATCTCTGAAACTCCCGCACTTCTTTCGCACTTTTTCCGTTGCCTCATACTCGACATCAAACCTGCCAAATACTCTTCATAAGATAGATATTCAATGATAATCAACACCAACAAATGAGAATCTCTTGACTTGTATATATACTTTTCAAGTGACTTCCGTTGGGGATAACTTGCAACTGTTTTACCCCTTTTCCTTACTTTAGGGCTAACCCACAACTGCTTGGTATAACCACTTTTCCTTAATTAGCAACCTCATAAATTCTTGTTGCAACTACTTTACCCTTAACCAATTTCTTGTTGCAACTACTTTACCCTCAATTAATTTCTTGTTGCAACCACTTGCAACGACTTTGACTAGAAACTTCTTGAAGACTTCCTAGAGGCTTCTAGAATAATTGACTTCTTGTTGACCTTCTAGGATTTTCTAGATTATTCTTGAGGGTCTTCCAATATTTACAAATACATATCTCCTCAATCTTAAGGAGCCATGTGGCATACCACCTATCACCAGAAACGGCATGACACGCGTACTATCCATCTATGATAGTCTTACTTGCATTTACCTTGTCCTTGATGGCCTTATTCCTCAAACAACTTCGGGTCTCATGACCACACCTCTGGGGATTCATGTAGACTTCATCAAATGCACCCAACATATTTGTTGACATCAACCACTCCATCAATGACAACTAACTCACCATCATTCTCAACCATATCTCTAGGGCTTCCAGACTTCACCAAGGGTTGACATTAATGACAACCAACTATCCAAACGAATTGTCCAACAATGTGGACAACATTATCTTGGCTAAGTACCGAGTAGTACAAATTGACCCGAGACAGCAACACTTCTAAAGGAAAAATATGGTCCCCCAAGGTACGATGAGACAAATAATAAAAATATGCATGTTATGAAGTGCTATCGGATTTCATTTAGTGTTTACCACTTTCATTACTAACTAGGCAGTTATAGCATCACATCTAAATGAACACCAATACATGGAATAACAAGATAAATCATATTGAAACCATATTGTACCATCCTTAGTGCATTTGTCATTTGATGAGTGGGGGGGGGATGAGCTATACCACAACTGAGCTAGCACAATCATGCATCTGGTGGAGATAGTGAAAAGCATTGTTTGATTCTGGAGAATATGAGCAAGATAGCTCATGCATAAAAACAACACGACACCCTTTGAGGGTACCTTTGAAGTTGTCACCCTAGGGGGTTAACATCTGGATCCTACTAGAGGACATGCACTCTAATGCTACAGTGGATGAGAACTCTAGAATCTCTTGTAGACATGTGACCTACACACCATCTAACTCCGCAAAGGCATGAGAAGAGGAAAATATACCACTTCGGTAAGATAAATACTACTTTGCATAAATCAAAACTTTTCACTAAGTCTAAGTATTGAAATAAAGCATGATAACTTATGCAATAAATTATTCTAAGGTAAATCAAACGCACCAAGTAGTCAATCAAGCAATACATGAAAATAAACACACAAATGAAAGCAAGCAAATGCATGGAAAAAAAACCAGATCGTACGTTACTGCTCAAAGGAGCTTATTATTTCCTCCCCTACTAGATAACTAAGAGATGTGGCTACTAGGTGAAATCAAAGATCCAATGCAACCACTTGAAGAGCTCATCAACAACTTAAATATTCCCCTTGTGTTTGGTTATTATCCAAAACGGGGATATTTAAACATTAATTGGGTATCAAGAAAACATTTAGTTACTCCTAAGTTTGGAACCAAGGTAAGGTCATATCTATGAAGTACAAGGCCCAAACTATACCAAGGTTGACTCACACCTCCACAAACTTCCTCCATACAAAATTCAATAGGGATAATGCAATCATAAGAGTGGTTAAATCGATTTACATTACTTGCAATCTCATTAAGGACAAGAGATCGTGAAGGCGGATCCAGTTGGGATCTACAAGGAAAAGGTTGACTTTCCATGTCTCTCTTGGTCAAATATAAAGAAGGAGAATACTCGTGAGTCAAAGTAGGGTAAGGAGGATGAGGGTACTCATAGGTCATGGGTAGGCTTCCAAGGGCACAAGGCAAGGGACACTCAACATCTATAACAACCCTTCCACACTTAACCATTTCATGAAGAGGAGACCAATTCTTAACAAATATCTTGAAGAAATCTGAAAGTGATAAAATATCTCCTTCATTAAGTTTTCCATACCTTGAATCCATGATCTCATCCTCAAGAAAATCCAAAGACAATAAAAAACATGTTCATTTTAACATCTTCATGAAATAACATCAATGAAAGATTAAATATGTAAAACAGGTGAATCACTAAGTCCATGGAATCTTGGCAGTTTATTTCTCCAGAAAAAATATGGTCCCCCAAGGTACGACGAGGAAAATAATAAAACTATGCAAGTTATGAAGTGTTATCGTATTTCATTTATATTTACCATTTTCATGACTAGCTAGGAAGTTATAGCATCACATCCAAATGAACACCAATACATGGAATATCAAGATAGAGCATATTGAAACGATGTTGTACCATCCATAGTGCATCTATCATCTGAGGAGTGAGGGAGGAGGGTGAGCTATACCACAGATGAGCTAGCACAATCATGCTTCTGATGGAGATAGTGAGAAGAACTATCTGAGTTTGGAGAAGATTTTCAAGATAGCTCACGCAGAATAGCAACATGACACCTTGTGAGGGTACCTCTAAAGTTGTCACCCCTGAGGGGTAACAATGCCCACAACTAATTGTTGAGAAATCAATGGGATCAATATAGATAACACTACTACCCAAGTTTGTTGCAACTTTGATTGTCGTTCATTTAATTGCTAAAAATAAGTATATTAGGAGAACCCAATAAACTAAACTACTATGAAATCCATGTAATGTTGATGTTGCATATTTTAATGCACAAATACTATAAAATAATGATACATGTTCCAACCTTTATCTCCAATGGAAGCCTCATACCTAAGTAGTAGTCCATATAGAATTGGACTTTAATTATTATAGCTATAATAATGAACACTTGCATTCCATTACAACAAAACAAAAAATACACTTAATGATTCAAAAATCATAGGGTTTGGCCCATCTCAAGAGACTTTGCTCGAAATGAAAATTATCCCTCCATGTGTCCAACAAACAAGGGAGTCTCATATATCAATTATATATATTTGGTATATAATAATAATAGTAATAATGATAATGTGATTTATAATGCCACAATCTAGAGAGACACCAAATTGATGTATGATCCTCTCCTTGCTTATGAGACAAGGATCCCTCTGCATATACAACAAACAAAGTGTCTCATACATCAATTTGGTTCCAGTCACAGCTAAGTCATGACTGGAAGCAAATTGATGTATAAGACCCCCTTATTTTTTGGATAGCAAAGCCATGACTAGCACCAATTTGATGTATGAGGACCCCTTGATTTTTGGACATGCGAAGGGATCCTTGTCTCTTAAACAAAGGGGGCTCATACATCAATTTGGTGTCTCACTAGGCCATGACCTTAAAAATTACAATATAATTATGGTTGTTGTGCATCCCACAAACAACGGGGTCTCATACATCGATTTGGTGAGACCACTTTGTTTGTGGGATGCACAAAGGGATCTGTGTCCCACAAACAAGGGGGTCTCATACATCAATTTGGTGTATTGCTAGGCTATGACCTTAAAAATTAAATTGTTATTATTATTACCATGCATCCCACAAACAAGGGGATATGATACATCAATTTGGTGAGACCCCCTTATTTGTGGGATACATGGAGGGGTCCTTATCCCAAAAACAAGGGGGTCTCATATATCAATTTGGTGTCTCTCTAGGTTGTGACTAGCACATGAATTTAATCATGCAAGCACAAACTCAACGCTTGCAATACTTCCTTGAGAAAGCCTTTCTTGTTATCATGGATTTTCTTCTATCCACCCTCTTGCACACCTAACCCATATAAATTGCTATCAGAGCCTTGTTTTTGAGCTCTCATTCCTAGTCTCTTTTCCTTCTCAAAGTCATTCAATCCAGTAGCTAGGACTCAATTTTTTCATTACTCAATCCCTTTCAATCATTGCCATAATGAAAAAACAAAAAAAATTATATTAAAGTCCACAAAGGACCAAAATAGGTCATTTCTTAAAATTTGGCCTCCCTATAGTTGTCCCAAAAACTTGTGTCCATGTCTACCCCTCCTTGAAATGTTGTGAAACATTGTAAATTAGACCAAAGCATTTGCAAGAACCTATGATGTTGGAACTCAAGCCTTATGGAGCATGTTATCCAATATCACAATCAATTCATTCAACAATGGTAACTGCTAATGGAAATATGGGTTTGATCAAAGCCAATTTACTTGTAAGTAGAGTCAAATTAAATGAGGTTGTGTTTGAAAAGGTTTTAATAAGAGCTTAGGGATATTGTTATCCAATTAAAAACGGCATGTATCAAATGAAATATGGAATATCAAATCATAATGGTAGATTTACATACAATTTAAAATTACATTATACTCAATAATCTTAATGGCATTGAAGGCTTGGTGATTATTGCATACTAAAAATGGATATATAAGTGATTGAAATGCACTTGACATTCAATTTTTGTAGGAAATAAAAATAGTGGACTAATTCAATGAAGAGATATTCTTTCACACGTACCCATGGTAATTATATATCTCTTTCCATATTATGTGTTTTCCTATGCAAACTGTCTCACATTTCTATGTTTTGCTGGTTCTATTCACACACCAACACTAAGGAATAGTAACTATTGCAGGCATGTATTCAAGACAATAAATGGTAAAATTTCATGGTTGTATTAGCTCGATAGCATTGATAAGTCATCAACGATGTCAAATTACTCAGGCCATAAATCATCAACATTGCTAGGCTTGAATTCAAGACCACTGGCAACATTGCTTTTCATCGATGGCAATTACTTTCATATGGTAGAATTACATAATTGTGGGGTGGGTGTTCCTTAGAAAAACATGCCCCGTAACCTCAATATATCAACATTAAGGGCATCATTTTGATTCCCTAGGCATCATTTTATCGGTGTTTCTAGCATCATTGCCATTTGCATAGTGTCAAATTCTACTACTCATTGAATGGGCATCATGGGTCTTGAACATCATTTAAACAACATTCATTAATGTTGTTAAATTGATGTTTAAGGGAGAGATAATTGGTTCATAGTTTTTGTTAGATCAACAATCATAGATGTGGATAAACCAACAATCTTAACTCCATACATTGTTATATTGACATTTCTAAAATGACGTCAAAGACAAATCAAATTAAAGTTGGATGGTTTTCTTGAAAGATCTTATTTAGATGTTTGAACATCAAAAAAATGTTGTATTAACATATTTTTTTACCTTAAATGTAGTAGTGTGTCTTTGATAATATTCCATTGCATCTTATAATCAAATCAGGACAAGTGAATTTGCATCGAAATGGTAGTGATGTCATTGTTAAGTTTATTGCTAGGATATTCCTTTGCACTTTTGTACCCTTTTCTCATCATTTAACAAAATTGTTTATGTCCAATCCCTTGGACATTACTTTCATGAGGGTATTGTTTGGGTGAGGTGTTTGATGATATCACAAAATCAAATAGAATGAATGGCTTAAATGGTTTGAGATAGATGTTATGCGAAATGGTATGTTGATAAGGTGAATGGTGTTATCACTAATGAACACAATTTGGTGATGATCAGTTGTGAGTTAGACAATATGGTGAGTTGTGAATTAATCACTTTGATCACTCATTTTTTACTTTGTATCATGATATCAAGGTGAGACAATATCTACAAGTGGAGGGAAACAATATGTTGTGGTTTGATAAATGAAAATGGTGCCAATCCCATTTCATATGGTATGGCATGGTCTTTTTCAAGTGGACTCAGGTCACTTCATACAATGTGATGTTGTGCTTCTTCTCACTTGAGATGGTATCCAAAAATGATTTTATTTTATATGGTATGAGCAAAGCCATGTATTTTAGCATACAAATTTTGCACATTAACTCGCATACATTAATCTCCTAGGAAATTGTGATGTATGGTCTACTTTTGTGCCATGTTCATGCATGACCCACCAAATGATGATACAATACTTCTCTAGACACATTTTATATGACGGTTCATCTTCTTTGAGTTTCCCCTACCTTTCACTTTCTTTGAGTTCCCCTTACCTTGGTCTAGATGTATGAACACTTAGGGATGTCTAGTGCTTTGGTAAGGTTCAATGTTTCCTTCCCTCATTTGGTCTTTAGCCCTTAGTCAACAATTTGTCTCTTTTTGACCCTCAAGGTACTCATTTGGGGTATTTCCTAACTTTGTGGGTTTAATTTGGAGCAGAAACCCTTGATTGGGTCCATAGCTACTTAGGATGTCTCCTTATAGGTCCACGATAGCCAAATCTATTTTGGGTTGCTACTTATGGAGTCAAAGTGAGCCAAACCCCCTTTTCCCTTCCTAAACTCATGGAAAAGAGCATATTGTGGGTTTATAAAGATGGTGTCACCTCCTTGTTCCACCTAGAAGAACATGGGGGCATTTTGGGCCTAAAAACCTACAACATAGTTTTGTAGAACCCACGATATCGAGTCAAATAAAACAATACAAATTTGTTGTATGAATCGGACACTCCAACAACTAACCTAACGTACTTATACACCTTGAGCTCATTCCCTTACCTATTTATGCCTTTACATTTTTATTTATAAAGACTCTTGGATTCTTCTTTCATTTTCTCATTATCTTTTATGTACACATCCATATTTATAATAGATATTGATCTATCTCTCTTCCACATCTACCATGATCTTGGGATTCTTTCACTTGTCATATTCGGTTCCTCTATAGGTACCTCTTGTGATTAGATTAGCTCCAACCTTGAAGGTTGTTGATACATCCTAGGGCATCTCCATTGGCATAGTTCCACTCATACCTTGGACGATTCAACCCTACAACCTCAAGGGATGTTCCATTATAACTAGGGAAAAGGAGGTATCATCTCTCGTGAAGTCGCTTGCATCTCCCTACTCAACATTATCATTGATTTATATTTTTTGGTAGTAGATATCATGTTATTTGCACACATATTACTTTGAATTGGAGATCGGGTGCAAGTATTGTTTTGCAAGATAATTGAGTTGCATGTGTAGGATTGTCTAGGTTGTGGATCACTCGTGGAATGGTGTCATGACTCTCTTCTTCAACACCTACAATAGTGAATTCTAGGCGATTCCCTTCCATACATCTCTTTATCTTTTTCTACATTAATATTTATAGCTCACTAAAGGAACCTTCAATAAATTAAATGTAGATTGTTAGTTTACTTTCCTTTGATAATTTTTTGGTAAAACATGATTTGAAACCTTAATAATTTACAACAATAGATTAACATAATAAATATATAAAACCATAATTAACCTAGTGGCTCTCCCCCTCTTTTTAATCATGTCTTTCCTCACCCTAGGGTTCTCAAATTTGCTCAAATTGTCTTTGATCTGTAGACTTTGAATCATCATATTTGCTCAACTTGCAATTGGTTTGCATGGGAGTGACAACTGGTTTGCAATCTTCCATTCCAAACCTCTTTAGCATTTCTCTGATATACTTGGTTTGAGAAATAAAAATTCCTTGGTTGCTTTGACGCATCTGAAATCCCAAAAAGAAGGATAGTTCTCCAAGTAGCGACATTTCAAATTCTTTCTGCATATCTTTTGCAAATTTCTAGCTTAACTTGTCATCATCACTACCAAAAATAATTTCATCAACATAAACTTCAATTAATAAAATATTACCTTGACTTACCTTGATGTAGAGGTTACTGTCTGCACTTCCTTTTCTGAACCCTTCCTGCTGCAGATACTTATCTAGTCTGGAGTACCATGCTCTAGGAGCCTGTTTTAGACCATACAAGGCCTTCTTTAATTTACACACATAATTTGTGTTCTCTGACGACTGAAATCCTTCTGGTTGTTCAATGTAGACTTATTATTCAAATTCCCCATTCAGAAAAGTTGATTTTACGTCCATCTGATATACTTTAACATTTTTGGAGCATGCATAAGCTAAAAGCAAACGGATTGCTTCCATTTTGGAAACTGGGGAAAATGTCTCTTCAAAGTCGATTCCTTCAATCTGAGCATATCCTTTACATACCAATCTAGCTTTGTTCCTTGTAACGTATCCATCTTCATTCAATTTATTCCTGAAAACCCATTTTGTGCCAATCACATTCTTATTTTTTGGTCTTGGAACCAATTCTCAAGTGTCATTTTTCTCTATTTGATCCAATTCTTCATCCATGGCCTTATTCCAAAATTCATCCTTGTTGGCTTCTTCA
>ML793790.1:195323-208915 GCA_009831015.1 Picea engelmannii
AATTTCTCCATTAAATTTATTATTGAAATAATTTATTTTGTATTCACTTTGAATTATAATACACTCATTACTTCACTTTATTATTTACCTTTTAAAATCTCTTAAACCACTTTGACTACTTTGATCGTTTGGGGCTTCTCGGTGACATATGAGGGTCCTCCAGCTTCGTAAGGCCATAACTCTCAAACCGTGAGGAGTTATTTGACATTCCACATACCACCAGAAATGGCATGACATGTACTATCCATATATCATAACTCATACCGTTACCCATCAAACAAACTTGGGTCCATTACCCAAACCTAGGGTCTCCAACTTCTCATGGCCATAACTCTCTAACCGTGAGGAGTTATGTGACGTTCCACATACCACCGGAAATGGAATGATAAGAACTATCCATTTAGGATAGTTTCCTTGAAAAATTCATTGTCCTTCATCTCATTATTCCACAATTAAGCATGGGTTCTCTTACTCCGCAAAGCATCTTCCCGCGAGGGCTTTCACCATAAGGGTACCACTTTGGAGTTCATCCATATTTACTTCTTATAAACCATGAAAAAACAATAATGAGTCATATTTACATCAAACAATCTTGGGTCCATTACCCAAACCTTTGTGCTACGGGGCTTTCTTCAAGGGTTGATATCAATGACAACCAACCTTAATCAACACAACCCACCTTTTCTAGCTCATATCCTTCTCCTCAACCAAGTGTCAGTAGTGGTGGTGAGGGACCACCTCCTAATAACAACATACTCCCCTTTGGAGAATACCCTAGTCAAAACCTAAACCTTAGCAATAGAAAGAGGCACATGATAACAAGGCCTTCTTTTAATCAAATCTTTAAACAACCTATTTTTCCTTAGATTCAACATGGCTTCCTCCAAATCTACCAAAGTTATCTATGTTTTATGGCATAGTTGGGGAAGATCCTTGACGACACTTGGAGCCTTTCACCATGGCCTATTCTAAGTTAATTAGCAACAATGTTGTCTCGATCAAACTATTTTTGTGATCACTAATAGGTGATGCCCTTTATTGGTTCTATCTTTGCAATAGGTAGATTCTCCCAAAAGGGTTGTTCTATGGTCTCTACCTATTAGTAGACTAGTTCATCCAAAACTTTGGCATGCCTAATATAGATAATAATGGTATGTTCACCCTTATGGACCTTAAGAAAGAATATAAGGAAGCTTGTCCATGCTTCATACATCAAGGACACAAGGCTTTGCATCATTATATGTTACAAATTCTTGGAGACACTATTTATGACATGTTTACAAGGGTTTATTGACGACTCCAAGTGAACTAAGTAAACCATTGACCACCTCCTCCATATTGAGATAGCCCAGAATATGGTTGTTATGGGAGAAATCAAACCCAAGAAACCTACAACACGGGTCTCAAACAAAAATGAAACATTCAATGGCATGAGAGAAGTGCCCCTGCCTAAAACCATCTTTCACACCAAATAAAATGAGGAATCCAATCCCTTCACCTCAAAGACCTACATGTGATGCAATTACCACAAGAAAGACATCCATAAAACTAAAGATTGCTACAAACTCAAACCACCTAACAAAGACAAAAGACGAACTAATCAACCTGTTATACCTTAAATAGTGGTCAACCTCAAGATACACAAAGACCCCATGCCTAACCAGGACCCCCATTCCAAGTCTTCCAAGAAAAAGAAGGTTTATTTCAAACCCAACTTTAACTCTTCTAACGAAGAAGAGGAAGAGGCTCCACCTACTTCCCTAATAAAAAGAGGAAGGATCACATTGACCACTATTCTATCCATCCTCTCAAAGTCATAAAAAGGATGCACGTCATCTAGAAGGCCTCAGGGGAATATGGGGATGCCCCATATTGGATCAAAACTATGGTTGTTTCCCATCCTAAGAGGGCATTCCCTTTATTGGACTCACTATCTGACCTTATCACCCTTGATACCATCCTTGGTTCATTGGTTCGAAATTTCCCCATGTCAACATATGTTAAAACCACTTCTTAGACTAATTGGTGTTGAGGGTACCCTACCTTCTTGTTGGATAGGGATTAATTCTTATATCCAAGGGAGAGTATCATCTAACCCTGCTATTCTCTCTCCCCCCTTGTTGTTTGCTCATGATTTCCCCTTCTCCCTCTTATTCTTCCTTTGTCCATAGCCTCTCCTCGCACATTTATTTAATATCCTTCATGGATGTCCTTATTGCATGCCCTAGCCAAACGGGCCATATGATTAAAGACATTTAAGTTCTCCCCCAAGCATGCTCAAGCTCGTGCTCCTTCACTTTCCTTTGACTTCTCTCATATCCTTTTTTTCAAAGAATGAAAGTCCAACATGGTCAATGCAACCCATTATTATCAAGAACTACTACAATGACTTTATAATTAAACAAGTTATGGTTTACCCTAGATATTCCCTTAAGATCATAGTGTAACCTATATGCCATTCTCTTGGTGCTACATGCTTCTCTCTTGTGCCTTGGAACCTCTAGGGTTTCAAGGGGTCTAAAGCTAAGCCCCTCCTAGCTATTGAAATTCCCATGTCCCTTGGCCCTAAAACTGTGAGCACCCATTTTTTGGTATTCTTGAGCAATTTAGAGTACAACATCCTCCTCAAATTATTTTGGTTGGATGTGATCATCTTTGTTCCCTACACCTTCACAAGTTCGTATTCTTCCATGAAGGAAATAGTTATTTTCTTCAACATGATCTTACTCCTTTCTCTCGCATTCCTAAAGTTGATCCTAAATATCACCCTTTGAATTCCTCTATGAAATCTCCTAGCTTCTTTGAATCCTTTGCCTCCTCTACCACTCAAGTATGCATGTCTACGTTGGACACCTCTTCTACCCTTTCTTATCATTTCTCCTATAACACATGAGCACCCTCAAGAGAACCCATGTGGGTCCCCCTGCTCATTTTCCTCCTAGCTTGTCTGGTCATCTCGAGGAACCACTCCCTTCCTCTATCTCTCCTCGCCTCTTCCCCTTTGCCCCTATCATTTGAACACTTGAGGGAAGGATCGCTTCTATCCTTATCCTGTTGTTGGTAACTTGAGACAACCTTGCTAACTTTGAGAGGTTTCCATGTTTTAATATGGATTTAACAAGTTGAATGAAGCCCCATCTTGAATGGACCTTTCAAGGGACCAACCTAGGCCTCCTGCCACTATCACTACCTATCTCCTAACTCAATATCTCACTTATTTTCTTTTGTTCTTTCTTTTCTTCCTTCTTTTCCTCCCATCATCTACTTGGATTTTATCAGGGTAGCCTCTCTCCCTTTGTTCTCTCCTGATCACCTTTTCCCTCTAGTTTCTTGATCTGAAATGGATCCAAACTGATGAACGAGTGTAAGACTTAGTGCCTGCAAAATCAAATTGGAAATTCATGAAGGTCAACAAACTATGTAAGCAATGTAAACGTGAATGTCAAATAAGACAAAAATGAGAATGTGAGGAAAATATAGAATTAAACGTAACAAGAAAATTGAATAGGAGAGAAGGCTAATGAATGGGAAGTGAAGAGGCATGGTTGTTGGCCTTCCCCTACCCTCCATCTCTCCCTTTCCTCCTTCAATCTTGTTCTCAATGGGTCTTTTGACCAAGGTGAGAAGGATGGATAGAGATCCAAGAAAGCATTGTAACTAGAGTAAACATCATGTCTATTATGTTTTGTATTTGGATGAGATTTCTCTATGTTTGTGGTGTTCAGTTATGTGTGTGAGGTTGTTGTTGCTTATTCATGTTTAATCATTATTGGTAATTGCATCTATTGTTTTAATGAAGAATTCCACACAAGAAAATTGTTAGTTCCATTCAAAATTTTGTTCCACACTGAAATTTAATGAATGTTAACAGCTCTAGAATGATCACCATGCATCCGGAGCTTAGACAAAATCAAGGGTGGATCATTTTTAGTTGTTGTCCATTGTTTCAATTTTCAGTCTCCTATAACCAACAATATTATTTCCATTCATACCATTGGTATTGTCTGAGTCATATTCTTAATTGTTCGGTCGAATTTTAATCTACCGAGGCATTTTACTTCATGCCTGGGCAAGTTCACATATCCCTGGGCACATTATTTCGTACTTGGGAATTTCATTACCTTTTTGGTCAATTTAATTACATGCTTGGGCATCTTTCCTCCCTGGTCGACTAGTCACTATCCCTAAATAATTAATTCCTTCATTGGTTCATAGGATTCATTTCCTAGTCCACTTACCTTGTAGTTGGGCGACTCCACTCAACCTGGTCGACTCAATTATTGGACTAGCCGACTCACATTGGAAACCATTTGGAAAAGGTCTCAAGATGCTTCTCCATCTACCATCCTCTTGTTGAGCATCTGGACCTGCTTGGGCATTTCATTACCTTGTTGATCGATTTAATTACTTACCTGGGTGTTTTTCCTCCCTGGTCGACTACTCATTCTCCCTAGACAAGTAATTCATTTGTTAATCGATTAGACTCATTTCCTATTTGACTTACCTTGCAGCTAAGCGACTCCACTTAGCCTGGTTGAATCAATTATTGGACTGGTCGAATCAATATTCCCTAAGGCGAATTCCTTTCACCTAGGACGTTTACCACTTTCCTAGGACGTTTTTCACTTGCTTGGGTTGTTTTCCATCTGCTTGGATGAAATCATATCCCCTTGGCATTTTATTTCGTGCCTGGTTGATTTTCCCATCTCTCCATGGTCGGTTTGCCTCTCTAATTGAATTAACTACCTCTCTGAGTTGAATTAATTATTGATTGGGAAATTTTCCCTTCAGTTGGTCGAATTGGATTCCCTCTGGTCGATTTTCCCTTCAGTGGTCGAATTTCATCTTGCTTGGTCGATTGGGCACTCAACTAGTCAACTTGTCCATTTTTTGGTCGACTTGTCCATTTCCTAGTCGACTTGTTCATTAGATATTTGATTTGTCTATTGGTTGGTTGAGCTAATTTTTAGCACATCATTTTACTTTCTCTTCACGGACGTTGGAAATGAAGGTTACTACTTGGCATCTGGATGATGGTAGTCTGGGCTTGCCCTTGAATAAACATCAAGATCTTTCCATTATCGTTTCAATATCTATGCTCATAGAACTCTGATCATAACCAGATAGACTTTGAGTCCTTATTTTGAAGAAGTGACATTGAAAGGAGTAGAAGAAATTATGCAGTAGTAGCAAGCAGGTTGAAGACCCCAGAGACCAAGCACATTGACTAGCATTCATCTTTTCTTAAAATGTTGGGTAGAGTACACAAAAGACGGATTTCGGCCCATAACTTCAACTCAAAGATCTAATTGGAATAACAAGACACCATGCTATTCAGAGTGCACACCTAACATTTGCTGGTTCATTGAGAATAGAGAATTCCCACTACATTGTCATCTAGTTTCTTGTGTGCAGGTTACCAAGAGAAAGAAGCCAGATAATCATTCTGGAGCAAAGGCAAGATAGAGAGCGAAATCCTAGTATCCATATGGAAGACAGAGTTAGTGTTGCACAGATTTTCATCGAGAATCAAAGTTTTGTAGCCATTCCAAAGAATAGAGAATGACATAGATCCTCATACAAGACAGAGGAATAGAAGCCTAGTAGCCTCCACAAGATTGGTTCTATAAGCCTAAAAATAGAGCTCAAAAGATATTTCTGCATAGATTCGTGTTGGTGAAGCAAGTGGGATATAAGTCCCTTGTCTATGGATCATTTCTCCACAAATAGTTGGTTTCCCTCTGGATCATTGTCTCATGTAGGACCTAACTTGAGATGACGATTTCCTAGTAGGGATCAACCGCCATTTTATTCATGCAAGGCATTGAGTGGGATTGTCACAACATATAGACTATAACTATGGGGTTATTTTCCCGACCACACCTCTCACATCTCCCACCTTTCGCCTCTCACCTCTGCTATTTGGGCCATACATTTCTACTACTCGCCTCCTTTACCTTCACTAGTCCTTCCCTAGTGTTGTCACCTCTTCTTCCTCTTCATCTCCACTTGTATATTATCTCTCCTTAGAAGTAGTTGTCACCATCCCTTTTCCCATTCAATGCAATCCACTGACTTTTGTGATGTAGGTACCTATTGTATCATCATACTTCTATATTGCCAACTCCCACCCATGGTAAATACAAGTATAAGGCCTCTAACTTCCTTTCATGTTGTTTGCATAAACTAGTTAATGTATCTCTTTCATGATAATTAGATTTAATTCACGATTTAGCTCTTCCTTACATAGTTTATCTATTTTATCAAATTCATAGCTCATTGTCTAACTTCATAAATTTTTTTCCAAGGAAAACCTCCCAAGATCCCCCCCTTCTTCCCTAGAAGATCTGAATGGAAGGCAACTCAACAGCTAGCCAAAATAACCATTGGTAACCTAGCAAGACTCAACCAAACTCTAACTTCAATCATACTAGAGTTGAAGACCTCGCAACGAACTCCACCTTGAAACAATTTAATCAAACTAATTGAGCTAACCCGTTGGGCTAGTCTAACCTCGTTTACTTTCAAGTCTAAATGTTATCTTGTGCTCATAATAGTTAGACTTACTCATGTTTCATTTCATACTCTAGTCGGTAGTATGGTAGTTAGATTTACTTATTCTTTTCATATTTCAGTGGTTATTTTTTACTTGAACAATAGTTAATATTGTTTGCTCCCCTACCCCAACATTCTTGTTTATCATGCATCTCATGTTTGTCGATATTTCTTTTTCCTTGGTCTTATGTGTTTGATATCATATTTCCTACATAAAGTGTATTGTAGCTTCACTCTTTGCATCGATTATCAGGATGTCTATCAAAAAGTCGAGAACTTAAGTGAAGGCAAACAATGGAAACTAGCCCCTCACCATGTCTAGGTGTTAGCTCATGCTACACACACTAGCAGATAAATCCCCATGCATATTTTTTTGGCTATTGTTGCTACTCTTCTTTTTGCTTTGTCTTATTTCGCTATGTTTGCTTCTCTCCATCCTCACAACTCACTATTATTCTCATCTTATGGATAGTAACTACTACAAGGGGGGAAATGTGTAATGTATGAATTTTGCATGCTAGTACTCACATATGCTTACCCACTTGGAGATTGTGATGTATGGTCTACTCTTGCGCCACATTCATACATGACCCCCCAAATTCATACATGATACTTCTCTAAACTCATTTTTGTGGCAGTTCACCTTCTTTTGGGGCACTTATTTGGGGTATTTCCTTCTTTGTGGATCCAATTTGAAGCACAAACACCTAATTGGGTCCATAGCTGCATAAGATACCTCACTATGAGTCCATGACAACTCAAATCTTTTTTGGGTTGCTATCTATGGGGTCAAAGTGAGTCAAACCCCCTTTTCCTTTCCCGATTTAATGGCAGAGAGTGTATTGCAGCTTTATAAAGAGGGTGTCACCCATGTGCCTTGTGGTTAGCGAAACAGGGGGGCATTCTAGGCCTAAAAACTAGCAACACAGTGTTGCAGAGCCTGCAGTATGGAGTCAAATCATGCAATACAACTTGTCATACAACTTGAACCCTCCAATGTTCACCCTAACATACACCTACACCTTGAAGTTGATCCCTTGCCTATTTATACCTTTTTATTCCTCATTGTAAAGACTCTTGGATTTTCTTGGATTTTCCCATTATCTTGCAAATACACGTCCAAATTTGTTACACATCTTAATCTAGCTCTCTTCCACCTCTCTCGTGCTCTTACATTGCTTGCACATGTCAAGCACCTTTACAGGGACCTCTTATGATTAGCTTGACTTCAACCTTGAAGGCTTGTTGATTCTTCTTAGGGCATCTCTATTGGTATAGTTCCACTCATATATTAGACCCTAAAAACTCAAGGGAGCTCCCATTACAGCGAGAGAAAGGAAGGTATGATCCACCCTAAGAGAACTTGGGTCTCCCTACGTAGCGCTTTCATTGATTTATATTTGAATATAATATTGCTTTGTATTGGAGATTGAGTACAAGTGTTGTTTTGCACGAGTTGAGATGTGTTGTGTAGGATTGTTCGACTCATGGATTATTCTTGGAGGCCTTTCACAACTATGTTCTTCAACCTAAGAAACATCAACACCTACAGCGATGAATTTCAATTGAGTTTCTTTCATACTTCTCTGTGTTTTTTAAAATGGGCTTTCTAGCTCACTAAAGGAATCTTTGGTAAAATTACCCTAGATTGTCAATTTACTCTCCTTTGATAACATTGCTAAACCTAATCTACAACCCAAGTACTTGAATAATCTGCAATGATACATTAACCTAATCAAGATCTAAACCTTGATTGAGTTCTCTATCTTAGATCCTCAATTTATTCACCCTTGGGCCTCTAAGTTTTGCCCTAAAACCAAGTGGCACCTTCACTCTCCTTTCTCTCCTTCTTAGTGGTATATGTGGTAAGGTGGTCTTCCATCCCCAACCTCATGTTGCATGTGGTAACACATCCACTCACTGAGTACATGTGCAAAATAATATGAAGAGTTAACCACTTCCCTTTTTTAAAAGTATAATGGCTTTCTTCCCCACTATTAGTTTGCACTGAAATTGTGGAATTGGTAGAAAACAAGGTTGCTTACATGCCAAAAAAAGACTTGATGAGCCAATGCCATTGCACCCATCAACCTTGTTGCACTGCCTCATTGTGTCGTTGGGCTTGATTCTACCCTTGCGAGAATGGTGGTTGAAGCAAAAAACAAAGTGGATCCCACTTTTATTGATTTTACCTAAAATCAAGTGGAATGCCCTCTTGCCCCTCTTGTTAAGGTCATATGAAAGCAGTGGAACTCCATACTCTCTCTTCCTCCTTTGACATGTAAATGTGACCTTTGGATTCTCAATTTGCTCTTCTTGTATGTAGATGTGACCTTCGGACTTGGCCTTGTAATTGCACAACAGTTTGATCTTTCCCTTCAATGTTCAACGACAATGCCAGAGGTGGTTATTAATAAAATTCAATTGTACATGTGTCAAGTTACCAGTTAACTTGGAAGCAATTCACTACGGGAAAGCAATTTGATTTGAAACTAAGCAAAAATATGCTTAAACAGGTGTTGCTTACTTCCTTCATGCCCTTGTTATCGATGGTTCTAGATCAACCACTTGAGCAACTTCATTGTTTTGTGACTAAGACTTCCTTAAGTTCAACTTCAACTTAGAAACTTCACCATTCCATCTCTTTCATTGCATTGGGAATTGTGTTAATCATGTGTGACTGACTAATATTGTAATTATTACTACTTTTCCTTTTCCACATTTACTTTGTCAATTCCTCATTCTTAGCTTTTAAGTGGAGTTAGAGTTATTGATATATTTTTTTAGAACACATTGGATAATATCTATTCATTTATGGGTTAAGTTGCAAAACATTATCCATGTTGACGAAACTTTATGCCGAACCCTCTAGTCAACTATGCATTGTGTTGTTTTCACAATCTCCTTGTGATTGTCAGCCGACGTTCATGTTCAACAACCAAGTATTGGGATGGCATTTGGTTGGTTAATTGTATGAGATTGGCCCTTCATTTACATTGATTCCAACCTCTAAATACATCCTTATTGTATACTCCCAACAAATGATCTCTCACAATCCCTACTGTGTATTCAGAACTTTCAAACAACGTGCAAACATGCTTCCTTTGCTCTACAGCTTCTCATAGGCTCAAAGATATGTGTTCTCTAATGCAAAATGTGAAAACAAAAAGCAACGTAAACATTTGAAAATGATCGAGATAAAGCTTACACAACAATTGATACTTCATTCTTCCATAGTCAATAAATTAAATTGTTATTTGTATTCATATACTCAAGAGACCCTCTAGATCATTAATGTCTCAACAACTAAATCAACTATCCTACTTCTAATTTTACAATGCAACTCTTATATTTCATTTTTTAACTCTAATAAGCATTACCCATCACAGAATTTCCTCAACAACTAGAGAATTCTGGCAAATTGAAGGAATGAGGATTAACTAATTCATTTTAAAGTTGTGTGTGCACTCTTAATTTTGGGCAGTTGTTTGTCTATTTTATCCAAAAGATATCACTGGGGTAACTAATCATCATGATTTTTACTCACTGGGGTAACTAATCATCACGATTTTTACTATTTTGAATAAGATAGGCAGATTTGTTTTTGTTGATATAAAAAAACCTTGAAAATTGAGATGTTATTTTTTAATATTTTGCATTTTTGAATTTTATTTCAATTTTGAAACAGGATATACATATCTGATTCTTGATTTCATTGTTTCTACATATTGCACATTTTTACTTTGTACAGTCCATCAAAAGCATCAGGTACACAAATTGTCCCTAAACTATATTGGAGGATTATACCCTAATTTTTCAAATAAACAAACAGGAAAAAGATTTATACACTGCTTTTTAAATTTGAGCATTGCAATTGAAGTCAACATATACATGTTTTTTAAATAAAATTCCAGATACTTGAGTGTTTACCAACCATTTAGAAAATTGTGCAGCTAGCTAGAAGTGTATATGCACATACTACTGTATAAAGATCTACTTCCAAGTTCTCATAAAGATGGAGAAGCACAAGTCTGAGCTTGATAACCCAACTTGTAATTTACACAACTTACATAATAGTATAATAAATTTAAGTATAATGAAATATTTGCTTTTAACTAATATAATAGTATAATTAATTTAGATACAGTGAAGTATTTGTTTGTAACTAATATAATATTAGGTATACTGGAGTATTTGCTTGTAACTCGTATAATAAATTTAAGTATAATTAAGTATTTTCTCTTGCATTATTGTTTATGTTGCATTTCTTATGACATAATAAAATAAAAGGAATTATTCTTTCATAAATTAACAAGTACTCTTTAATTAAATACCCCACTTCAACTGGAGGGTTTCTATGCCACATTTTATGCATTTCTTACTCAGAATGAGTAACCAACATTTAAGTTCAAAAGGTAATCCTAACCCTTTCAAATAGCACATATAATATTGATTGTTCTCCTATTAGTAATATCACTAATTCGTAAAGCTGCAGTTGAGTGCTGGCAAATCTGTACAAATATGAAGCAAACATGCGTAGACTCCTTTCACATGAAATATAACTCTATAAAGATGCAAGGATGGTGAATAGTCTATCAGTAATTTGTAAACCAGTTGAAAGTGCTGGCAAATCTGTACAAATATGAAAGAAAACATGTGTAGACTCCTTTCACATCAAATATTAATCTATAAAGATGTAAGGATGGTGAATAGCAGACGAGCAATCTACTAGGCATCTGAGAATGGACAAGAAATTGAGAAACGGTCTCATTTGGATACAGTCTGAGCTTGAGTCATTGGTCATTGGTTCCTTGGTATTCGAAATTGGATCAGCATGTTCGGAAGTTGAAATGCTTCGAAGTGCATCAATAATCTTGCAAATTATTAATGGCAGAAGGCCATCCTTGAACTCCAAAATAGGTTTGATATTTGTGTGGATTCCCATGAAGCAGCTTCTTGATTCTTGAGTAAGTCTAGGATGACTGACACCAGAATTCGTCCTTCAAAATTCAGATTTGCTAAGTACAACATTTACTAGACAGTTAAGGCGAGGCGGTGAACTACAATTAGTTACATTTTTCAGTACAATGAAAAATATTTAAAAGAAATTATCCACGTTAACTTTGCTTTTCGTAAAAACAGCAGCTTCAAAATCTGTACGTAAATCATTTAAAAAACAAAATATTACTTTGCAGTTATATGCCACTTCTATATGTAGTTTAATCATTTATTCATGAGTTGGTAGTTTGCACTGCAAAATACATAGAATCACTCGGAAATAAAGCTCAAATTCGCAATATTTAGTAGTGACTTGTAAGCCTGTCGTGGTAATGAAGTAAATGCACCAACGTTGGTTTTCATAAATCCTAATTTATCTTAGGGAAATTAGACATTCATTCGCCATAAAATCCAGAAGAATGACCTCGAACTGTCTACACCACAAATATTATTTGTCCAACAGCAGACAAGCCTTCATTCATATAAAATATCCTTCTACCATTTCAATTTTGCTTAAAAATAAACTTCAATAATATTATCTTTCTTGAATCTTACCACCTCGCATATTACAGGCTTCAGGTATAGTCGGTCCACACCAAATAAGGGTGATATTTGACAACCTGCTTGTCAGAGAAGACAATTGGTAGCCCTGTGAAGTACTGTCAGTCGTATAAGATGGGTGAATTACCTAATTGCTATATTTTAAATGGAGAGGAACTAATGACGAATCTGCTCTAAAAGGTATAAAATGTAAGCCATGTATTTATGTATATATCAATGGCATCTAGAAAATCTCATTGGAAAAGCTCAGTTGTATCTTTTGCATAGAGAGCAAAAATCCAACCAATTATATGGTTGAAATTATCATAGAATTTACTAGCATAAAGCATAATGAACAAGAGCATTAAAGGATAATTTCAGGGTGAAAATTATGAAAAGCATATAAATTTGTGCACCAATGGCTCTCAAGGGTGTTAGCCAAATTGGTTAAACCATCCACCCTAGGCATGTTGCCAATGGGGAGACCATAAATCCAAATCTGGTCATGTCCCTCACAACTACCAGCTGCAATTGTGGCTAGTGGTTGAGTCATCCTTCATTCAGATATTCCAAAGAAAAGAGGGTATCCCGTGAGGATGTCCTTAGAAAATAATAATAATAATAATAATAATATATGAATGCATGAATCCCCGGAGATGAGCAAATGATGCAAAATTTTCAAAATTGAACTAGACTTAAGCCATGTCCTTGCAACTGACTTTACGTTCAAGCCAAATTATTTCTCCTTTATTATGATTCAATCAGAGTCACAACAAGTTTGTTAGGATTTTAGAAGCACGACCAAGGTTTAACCTGCTTGGGCTTCCATTACTTGCACAATAATCTTCAACTCTAAATAATACCTCAGCATTTGAAAGTACAAAAATGAATATTTTCAATGAAAAATATGATAAATTTCTGGAATAAGAAAATCTCCGGAAATTGTCCAAGCATCTCTATAATTTTCAATCCCCTTGCATGCTTCATCATTTTAGTTTCTCGAATATTTTGTGTGCAGCCTGCATTTTACAAGGTGCCATGTCAGACCTGAATTTAGTAAGAATACAGACAATGCCGTAAATAGAAGAGTTCAAAGTGAAACAAACATTATTTTAATTATCACAAGGAAAATAGCTTACACATGTGTCCACACAACGCCAATAGTCAAAGTACTGTCCAGTACAATGCTTATGCCCAGTTTCATCTTCTTCAATCCTTTTCACACATGCCTGCCAAATACAAGAATATTTTATAAGGATAACAAAGTCCAAATGAATCTGATTTCCCTTGCAATAACATTGTTCTACAAGCATATTAAAAGAAGAGCAGCTGCTTCGGCTGGTGGAGCATACCTTAAGAGACCGAAAATCATTAACAGAGCTTTTATTGCTAAGCTATACTGGCAGATCTTAAATGACCCTGAAGCCCTCTTAAATGACCCTGAAGCCCTCTGGTGCAGAATATTTAGATGGAAATACATCAGCAGCATATCCTTGGAG
>ML793790.1:213305-224426 GCA_009831015.1 Picea engelmannii
ATGTGTGTGAGGTTGTTGTTGCTTATTCATGTTTAATCATTATTGGTAATTGCATCTATTGTTTTAATGAAGAATTCCACACAAGAAAATTGTTAGTTCCATTCAAAATTTTGTTCCACACTGAAATTTAATGAATGTTAACAGCTCTAGAATGATCACCATGCATCCGGAGCTTAGACAAAATCAAGGGTGGATCATTTTTAGTTGTTGTCCATTGTTTCAATTTTCAGTCTCCTATAACCAACAATATTATTTCCATTCATACCATTGGTATTGTCTGAGTCATATTCTTAATTGTTCGGTCGAATTTTAATCTACCGAGGCATTTTACTTCATGCCTGGGCAAGTTCACATATCCCTGGGCACATTATTTCGTACTTGGGAATTTCATTACCTTTTTGGTCAATTTAATTACATGCTTGGGCATCTTTCCTCCCTGGTCGACTAGTCACTATCCCTAAATAATTAATTCCTTCATTGGTTCATAGGATTCATTTCCTAGTCCACTTACCTTGTAGTTGGGCGACTCCACTCAACCTGGTCGACTCAATTATTGGACTAGCCGACTCACATTGGAAACCATTTGGAAAAGGTCTCAAGATGCTTCTCCATCTACCATCCTCTTGTTGAGCATCTGGACCTGCTTGGGCATTTCATTACCTTGTTGATCGATTTAATTACTTACCTGGGTGTTTTTCCTCCCTGGTCGACTACTCATTCTCCCTAGACAAGTAATTCATTTGTTAATCGATTAGACTCATTTCCTATTTGACTTACCTTGCAGCTAAGCGACTCCACTTAGCCTGGTTGAATCAATTATTGGACTGGTCGAATCAATATTCCCTAAGGCGAATTCCTTTCACCTAGGACGTTTACCACTTTCCTAGGACGTTTTTCACTTGCTTGGGTTGTTTTCCATCTGCTTGGATGAAATCATATCCCCTTGGCATTTTATTTCGTGCCTGGTTGATTTTCCCATCTCTCCATGGTCGGTTTGCCTCTCTAATTGAATTAACTACCTCTCTGAGTTGAATTAATTATTGATTGGGAAATTTTCCCTTCAGTTGGTCGAATTGGATTCCCTCTGGTCGATTTTCCCTTCAGTGGTCGAATTTCATCTTGCTTGGTCGATTGGGCACTCAACTAGTCAACTTGTCCATTTTTTGGTCGACTTGTCCATTTCCTAGTCGACTTGTTCATTAGATATTTGATTTGTCTATTGGTTGGTTGAGCTAATTTTTAGCACATCATTTTACTTTCTCTTCACGGACGTTGGAAATGAAGGTTACTACTTGGCATCTGGATGATGGTAGTCTGGGCTTGCCCTTGAATAAACATCAAGATCTTTCCATTATCGTTTCAATATCTATGCTCATAGAACTCTGATCATAACCAGATAGACTTTGAGTCCTTATTTTGAAGAAGTGACATTGAAAGGAGTAGAAGAAATTATGCAGTAGTAGCAAGCAGGTTGAAGACCCCAGAGACCAAGCACATTGACTAGCATTCATCTTTTCTTAAAATGTTGGGTAGAGTACACAAAAGACGGATTTCGGCCCATAACTTCAACTCAAAGATCTAATTGGAATAACAAGACACCATGCTATTCAGAGTGCACACCTAACATTTGCTGGTTCATTGAGAATAGAGAATTCCCACTACATTGTCATCTAGTTTCTTGTGTGCAGGTTACCAAGAGAAAGAAGCCAGATAATCATTCTGGAGCAAAGGCAAGATAGAGAGCGAAATCCTAGTATCCATATGGAAGACAGAGTTAGTGTTGCACAGATTTTCATCGAGAATCAAAGTTTTGTAGCCATTCCAAAGAATAGAGAATGACATAGATCCTCATACAAGACAGAGGAATAGAAGCCTAGTAGCCTCCACAAGATTGGTTCTATAAGCCTAAAAATAGAGCTCAAAAGATATTTCTGCATAGATTCGTGTTGGTGAAGCAAGTGGGATATAAGTCCCTTGTCTATGGATCATTTCTCCACAAATAGTTGGTTTCCCTCTGGATCATTGTCTCATGTAGGACCTAACTTGAGATGACGATTTCCTAGTAGGGATCAACCGCCATTTTATTCATGCAAGGCATTGAGTGGGATTGTCACAACATATAGACTATAACTATGGGGTTATTTTCCCGACCACACCTCTCACATCTCCCACCTTTCGCCTCTCACCTCTGCTATTTGGGCCATACATTTCTACTACTCGCCTCCTTTACCTTCACTAGTCCTTCCCTAGTGTTGTCACCTCTTCTTCCTCTTCATCTCCACTTGTATATTATCTCTCCTTAGAAGTAGTTGTCACCATCCCTTTTCCCATTCAATGCAATCCACTGACTTTTGTGATGTAGGTACCTATTGTATCATCATACTTCTATATTGCCAACTCCCACCCATGGTAAATACAAGTATAAGGCCTCTAACTTCCTTTCATGTTGTTTGCATAAACTAGTTAATGTATCTCTTTCATGATAATTAGATTTAATTCACGATTTAGCTCTTCCTTACATAGTTTATCTATTTTATCAAATTCATAGCTCATTGTCTAACTTCATAAATTTTTTTCCAAGGAAAACCTCCCAAGATCCCCCCCTTCTTCCCTA
This sequence comes from Picea engelmannii, assembly GCA_009831015.1. Classification (NCBI taxonomy): domain Eukaryota; kingdom Viridiplantae; phylum Streptophyta; class Pinopsida; order Pinales; family Pinaceae; genus Picea; species Picea engelmannii. The sequence continues at coordinate 215,920 of ML793790.1, forward strand.
GAAGATCTGAATGGAAGGCAACTCAACAGCTAGCCAAAATAACCATTGGTAACCTAGCAAGACTCAACCAAACTCTAACTTCAATCATACTAGAGTTGAAGACCTCGCAACGAACTCCACCTTGAAACAATTTAATCAAACTAATTGAGCTAACCCGTTGGGCTAGTCTAACCTCGTTTACTTTCAAGTCTAAATGTTATCTTGTGCTCATAATAGTTAGACTTACTCATGTTTCATTTCATACTCTAGTCGGTAGTATGGTAGTTAGATTTACTTATTCTTTTCATATTTCAGTGGTTATTTTTTACTTGAACAATAGTTAATATTGTTTGCTCCCCTACCCCAACATTCTTGTTTATCATGCATCTCATGTTTGTCGATATTTCTTTTTCCTTGGTCTTATGTGTTTGATATCATATTTCCTACATAAAGTGTATTGTAGCTTCACTCTTTGCATCGATTATCAGGATGTCTATCAAAAAGTCGAGAACTTAAGTGAAGGCAAACAATGGAAACTAGCCCCTCACCATGTCTAGGTGTTAGCTCATGCTACACACACTAGCAGATAAATCCCCATGCATATTTTTTTGGCTATTGTTGCTACTCTTCTTTTTGCTTTGTCTTATTTCGCTATGTTTGCTTCTCTCCATCCTCACAACTCACTATTATTCTCATCTTATGGATAGTAACTACTACAAGGGGGGAAATGTGTAATGTATGAATTTTGCATGCTAGTACTCACATATGCTTACCCACTTGGAGATTGTGATGTATGGTCTACTCTTGCGCCACATTCATACATGACCCCCCAAATTCATACATGATACTTCTCTAAACTCATTTTTGTGGCAGTTCACCTTCTTTTGGGGCACTTATTTGGGGTATTTCCTTCTTTGTGGATCCAATTTGAAGCACAAACACCTAATTGGGTCCATAGCTGCATAAGATACCTCACTATGAGTCCATGACAACTCAAATCTTTTTTGGGTTGCTATCTATGGGGTCAAAGTGAGTCAAACCCCCTTTTCCTTTCCCGATTTAATGGCAGAGAGTGTATTGCAGCTTTATAAAGAGGGTGTCACCCATGTGCCTTGTGGTTAGCGAAACAGGGGGGCATTCTAGGCCTAAAAACTAGCAACACAGTGTTGCAGAGCCTGCAGTATGGAGTCAAATCATGCAATACAACTTGTCATACAACTTGAACCCTCCAATGTTCACCCTAACATACACCTACACCTTGAAGTTGATCCCTTGCCTATTTATACCTTTTTATTCCTCATTGTAAAGACTCTTGGATTTTCTTGGATTTTCCCATTATCTTGCAAATACACGTCCAAATTTGTTACACATCTTAATCTAGCTCTCTTCCACCTCTCTCGTGCTCTTACATTGCTTGCACATGTCAAGCACCTTTACAGGGACCTCTTATGATTAGCTTGACTTCAACCTTGAAGGCTTGTTGATTCTTCTTAGGGCATCTCTATTGGTATAGTTCCACTCATATATTAGACCCTAAAAACTCAAGGGAGCTCCCATTACAGCGAGAGAAAGGAAGGTATGATCCACCCTAAGAGAACTTGGGTCTCCCTACGTAGCGCTTTCATTGATTTATATTTGAATATAATATTGCTTTGTATTGGAGATTGAGTACAAGTGTTGTTTTGCACGAGTTGAGATGTGTTGTGTAGGATTGTTCGACTCATGGATTATTCTTGGAGGCCTTTCACAACTATGTTCTTCAACCTAAGAAACATCAACACCTACAGCGATGAATTTCAATTGAGTTTCTTTCATACTTCTCTGTGTTTTTTAAAATGGGCTTTCTAGCTCACTAAAGGAATCTTTGGTAAAATTACCCTAGATTGTCAATTTACTCTCCTTTGATAACATTGCTAAACCTAATCTACAACCCAAGTACTTGAATAATCTGCAATGATACATTAACCTAATCAAGATCTAAACCTTGATTGAGTTCTCTATCTTAGATCCTCAATTTATTCACCCTTGGGCCTCTAAGTTTTGCCCTAAAACCAAGTGGCACCTTCACTCTCCTTTCTCTCCTTCTTAGTGGTATATGTGGTAAGGTGGTCTTCCATCCCCAACCTCATGTTGCATGTGGTAACACATCCACTCACTGAGTACATGTGCAAAATAATATGAAGAGTTAACCACTTCCCTTTTTTAAAAGTATAATGGCTTTCTTCCCCACTATTAGTTTGCACTGAAATTGTGGAATTGGTAGAAAACAAGGTTGCTTACATGCCAAAAAAAGACTTGATGAGCCAATGCCATTGCACCCATCAACCTTGTTGCACTGCCTCATTGTGTCGTTGGGCTTGATTCTACCCTTGCGAGAATGGTGGTTGAAGCAAAAAACAAAGTGGATCCCACTTTTATTGATTTTACCTAAAATCAAGTGGAATGCCCTCTTGCCCCTCTTGTTAAGGTCATATGAAAGCAGTGGAACTCCATACTCTCTCTTCCTCCTTTGACATGTAAATGTGACCTTTGGATTCTCAATTTGCTCTTCTTGTATGTAGATGTGACCTTCGGACTTGGCCTTGTAATTGCACAACAGTTTGATCTTTCCCTTCAATGTTCAACGACAATGCCAGAGGTGGTTATTAATAAAATTCAATTGTACATGTGTCAAGTTACCAGTTAACTTGGAAGCAATTCACTACGGGAAAGCAATTTGATTTGAAACTAAGCAAAAATATGCTTAAACAGGTGTTGCTTACTTCCTTCATGCCCTTGTTATCGATGGTTCTAGATCAACCACTTGAGCAACTTCATTGTTTTGTGACTAAGACTTCCTTAAGTTCAACTTCAACTTAGAAACTTCACCATTCCATCTCTTTCATTGCATTGGGAATTGTGTTAATCATGTGTGACTGACTAATATTGTAATTATTACTACTTTTCCTTTTCCACATTTACTTTGTCAATTCCTCATTCTTAGCTTTTAAGTGGAGTTAGAGTTATTGATATATTTTTTTAGAACACATTGGATAATATCTATTCATTTATGGGTTAAGTTGCAAAACATTATCCATGTTGACGAAACTTTATGCCGAACCCTCTAGTCAACTATGCATTGTGTTGTTTTCACAATCTCCTTGTGATTGTCAGCCGACGTTCATGTTCAACAACCAAGTATTGGGATGGCATTTGGTTGGTTAATTGTATGAGATTGGCCCTTCATTTACATTGATTCCAACCTCTAAATACATCCTTATTGTATACTCCCAACAAATGATCTCTCACAATCCCTACTGTGTATTCAGAACTTTCAAACAACGTGCAAACATGCTTCCTTTGCTCTACAGCTTCTCATAGGCTCAAAGATATGTGTTCTCTAATGCAAAATGTGAAAACAAAAAGCAACGTAAACATTTGAAAATGATCGAGATAAAGCTTACACAACAATTGATACTTCATTCTTCCATAGTCAATAAATTAAATTGTTATTTGTATTCATATACTCAAGAGACCCTCTAGATCATTAATGTCTCAACAACTAAATCAACTATCCTACTTCTAATTTTACAATGCAACTCTTATATTTCATTTTTTAACTCTAATAAGCATTACCCATCACAGAATTTCCTCAACAACTAGAGAATTCTGGCAAATTGAAGGAATGAGGATTAACTAATTCATTTTAAAGTTGTGTGTGCACTCTTAATTTTGGGCAGTTGTTTGTCTATTTTATCCAAAAGATATCACTGGGGTAACTAATCATCATGATTTTTACTCACTGGGGTAACTAATCATCACGATTTTTACTATTTTGAATAAGATAGGCAGATTTGTTTTTGTTGATATAAAAAAACCTTGAAAATTGAGATGTTATTTTTTAATATTTTGCATTTTTGAATTTTATTTCAATTTTGAAACAGGATATACATATCTGATTCTTGATTTCATTGTTTCTACATATTGCACATTTTTACTTTGTACAGTCCATCAAAAGCATCAGGTACACAAATTGTCCCTAAACTATATTGGAGGATTATACCCTAATTTTTCAAATAAACAAACAGGAAAAAGATTTATACACTGCTTTTTAAATTTGAGCATTGCAATTGAAGTCAACATATACATGTTTTTTAAATAAAATTCCAGATACTTGAGTGTTTACCAACCATTTAGAAAATTGTGCAGCTAGCTAGAAGTGTATATGCACATACTACTGTATAAAGATCTACTTCCAAGTTCTCATAAAGATGGAGAAGCACAAGTCTGAGCTTGATAACCCAACTTGTAATTTACACAACTTACATAATAGTATAATAAATTTAAGTATAATGAAATATTTGCTTTTAACTAATATAATAGTATAATTAATTTAGATACAGTGAAGTATTTGTTTGTAACTAATATAATATTAGGTATACTGGAGTATTTGCTTGTAACTCGTATAATAAATTTAAGTATAATTAAGTATTTTCTCTTGCATTATTGTTTATGTTGCATTTCTTATGACATAATAAAATAAAAGGAATTATTCTTTCATAAATTAACAAGTACTCTTTAATTAAATACCCCACTTCAACTGGAGGGTTTCTATGCCACATTTTATGCATTTCTTACTCAGAATGAGTAACCAACATTTAAGTTCAAAAGGTAATCCTAACCCTTTCAAATAGCACATATAATATTGATTGTTCTCCTATTAGTAATATCACTAATTCGTAAAGCTGCAGTTGAGTGCTGGCAAATCTGTACAAATATGAAGCAAACATGCGTAGACTCCTTTCACATGAAATATAACTCTATAAAGATGCAAGGATGGTGAATAGTCTATCAGTAATTTGTAAACCAGTTGAAAGTGCTGGCAAATCTGTACAAATATGAAAGAAAACATGTGTAGACTCCTTTCACATCAAATATTAATCTATAAAGATGTAAGGATGGTGAATAGCAGACGAGCAATCTACTAGGCATCTGAGAATGGACAAGAAATTGAGAAACGGTCTCATTTGGATACAGTCTGAGCTTGAGTCATTGGTCATTGGTTCCTTGGTATTCGAAATTGGATCAGCATGTTCGGAAGTTGAAATGCTTCGAAGTGCATCAATAATCTTGCAAATTATTAATGGCAGAAGGCCATCCTTGAACTCCAAAATAGGTTTGATATTTGTGTGGATTCCCATGAAGCAGCTTCTTGATTCTTGAGTAAGTCTAGGATGACTGACACCAGAATTCGTCCTTCAAAATTCAGATTTGCTAAGTACAACATTTACTAGACAGTTAAGGCGAGGCGGTGAACTACAATTAGTTACATTTTTCAGTACAATGAAAAATATTTAAAAGAAATTATCCACGTTAACTTTGCTTTTCGTAAAAACAGCAGCTTCAAAATCTGTACGTAAATCATTTAAAAAACAAAATATTACTTTGCAGTTATATGCCACTTCTATATGTAGTTTAATCATTTATTCATGAGTTGGTAGTTTGCACTGCAAAATACATAGAATCACTCGGAAATAAAGCTCAAATTCGCAATATTTAGTAGTGACTTGTAAGCCTGTCGTGGTAATGAAGTAAATGCACCAACGTTGGTTTTCATAAATCCTAATTTATCTTAGGGAAATTAGACATTCATTCGCCATAAAATCCAGAAGAATGACCTCGAACTGTCTACACCACAAATATTATTTGTCCAACAGCAGACAAGCCTTCATTCATATAAAATATCCTTCTACCATTTCAATTTTGCTTAAAAATAAACTTCAATAATATTATCTTTCTTGAATCTTACCACCTCGCATATTACAGGCTTCAGGTATAGTCGGTCCACACCAAATAAGGGTGATATTTGACAACCTGCTTGTCAGAGAAGACAATTGGTAGCCCTGTGAAGTACTGTCAGTCGTATAAGATGGGTGAATTACCTAATTGCTATATTTTAAATGGAGAGGAACTAATGACGAATCTGCTCTAAAAGGTATAAAATGTAAGCCATGTATTTATGTATATATCAATGGCATCTAGAAAATCTCATTGGAAAAGCTCAGTTGTATCTTTTGCATAGAGAGCAAAAATCCAACCAATTATATGGTTGAAATTATCATAGAATTTACTAGCATAAAGCATAATGAACAAGAGCATTAAAGGATAATTTCAGGGTGAAAATTATGAAAAGCATATAAATTTGTGCACCAATGGCTCTCAAGGGTGTTAGCCAAATTGGTTAAACCATCCACCCTAGGCATGTTGCCAATGGGGAGACCATAAATCCAAATCTGGTCATGTCCCTCACAACTACCAGCTGCAATTGTGGCTAGTGGTTGAGTCATCCTTCATTCAGATATTCCAAAGAAAAGAGGGTATCCCGTGAGGATGTCCTTAGAAAATAATAATAATAATAATAATAATATATGAATGCATGAATCCCCGGAGATGAGCAAATGATGCAAAATTTTCAAAATTGAACTAGACTTAAGCCATGTCCTTGCAACTGACTTTACGTTCAAGCCAAATTATTTCTCCTTTATTATGATTCAATCAGAGTCACAACAAGTTTGTTAGGATTTTAGAAGCACGACCAAGGTTTAACCTGCTTGGGCTTCCATTACTTGCACAATAATCTTCAACTCTAAATAATACCTCAGCATTTGAAAGTACAAAAATGAATATTTTCAATGAAAAATATGATAAATTTCTGGAATAAGAAAATCTCCGGAAATTGTCCAAGCATCTCTATAATTTTCAATCCCCTTGCATGCTTCATCATTTTAGTTTCTCGAATATTTTGTGTGCAGCCTGCATTTTACAAGGTGCCATGTCAGACCTGAATTTAGTAAGAATACAGACAATGCCGTAAATAGAAGAGTTCAAAGTGAAACAAACATTATTTTAATTATCACAAGGAAAATAGCTTACACATGTGTCCACACAACGCCAATAGTCAAAGTACTGTCCAGTACAATGCTTATGCCCAGTTTCATCTTCTTCAATCCTTTTCACACATGCCTGCCAAATACAAGAATATTTTATAAGGATAACAAAGTCCAAATGAATCTGATTTCCCTTGCAATAACATTGTTCTACAAGCATATTAAAAGAAGAGCAGCTGCTTCGGCTGGTGGAGCATACCTTAAGAGACCGAAAATCATTAACAGAGCTTTTATTGCTAAGCTATACTGGCAGATCTTAAATGACCCTGAAGCCCTCTTAAATGACCCTGAAGCCCTCTGGTGCAGAATATTTAGATGGAAATACATCAGCAGCATATCCTTGGAGGATTTCTTCAGAGGGAAAGATGAGCCCAAGGGATCAGGGTTTTGGAATGGCGTCCTAACCAGTAGTTGACAGGTGGATCAATATGGGATGTCGCAAATTAATGATGGGTTGCTGGCTGATTTTTAAGATGACGCATGGGAAGGACCCCCCTCCACAGACCTCTCAACCTAGGGAACACTGTGGAAACCTCTGAACCTAGGGAAACTGGAAACCTCTGAACCTAGGGAACAATCTGGAAACCATGAAAGAAAAAGGCTAGATATAAAGGTCAAAGACTATTGGATACTGGAACAGGTGGGAGGTGTTGAATCTCCAATTTGGGACGTCTCAAGGAAACCCCTCAAAGATTGGCCAATCCAAATACCTCGAGAGGTGAAGGATCCTTTAATGTTTATCCCAACAACTGTTTCAAAGGAAACCATCAGACAGGAAAATTCATGATAGGCTCAGATGGTTCAACAAAGGCAAAAGCTGCTTTACGGTATAGGGCTATTTCTTAGGACTTACAAAGGAAGAACAACTGATAAAAGACAAAACATGGAAGCATATCTGGTCATCCTTACTGGTCTAAGGTTACTGCTCTTTGTTGACCAACAGCAAGAAATAAAACTCTTACCCAGTCAGCGAGGAAAGAAGGATTTCAGGGTCTCTCAAGAAGCAAGGGCTGTAAAAAGAAGAAGATGACACTCATCATTTCTTCAAATGCAAACTGGCAAACCATGTTTGGGAGTCTGGGACCTTAGGTCCAGTTACATACATGGGCAGCCTGGATCTCAATCTCGGCATGGTTGACATGCTCTTTAGAGACTGGATTGACAACCCCTTTCCTTCTGAAATCCTCGAGAAGATATAGGAGATTAGCCCAGGATTTATCCTATGGCATATCTAGAAATCTGGAAATACCAACAAAATTGAGGGCAAAACCTCAGACTAAATCTGGAGTAAGGTCAAGCAATCAATCGGGAATATATAAAAGCAAAAGCAACAGAGAAAGACTTCAGAAACATTCTAATAGACAGACAGCAAAGATTTAAGGACCTGAAACTTCTCCCACCCCTCTAAAAACCCCTCCACTATAGGACAGCCTTTATGGAGGGAAGCTAACTCCTGTTAGACCCAATGTTTTAAAAACCGAAACCGGTACCGGAACCGGTCGAGGGTCCAACCGGAACCGGAACCGGAACCGGTAATAAACCGGTCAAACCGGTTTCAATGAACCGGTTTTTTAAAAAATACATAAAATATTTAAATTTTAA